>APFE031719521.1:54388-154028 GCA_000404065.3 Pinus taeda
AATCCAATCATAGTAGCCTCTCGTTACATATTTACCCCAGTTGGCCGGTTACTTGGGTAGATGTGGGAAGAGGGTGTTACAGAGTGGTATCAAAGCACGATTCACCCCTTGTACTGGATGGGTTGTGTGTTGGTCATTCATGCATATCGGTTGCATGTGTGTCTCATACGCTTATATTCTATGTGCCTGTTGCATTGCATGGTGTTGATCATGGTTGTAGTGATGTCACCGTGTGGAATTTGATGTTGTTGTTGTGGGATGCATCGTCATGAATGTATGACTAGTTACTGTTGATATATGTTGCTTACATGTATCATTTGTATATGCTTGGTTATATTCTTGTATGCTTTATTACATTCGTGTATGCTTGGTTGCATATATCGTTCTTGTAAGCTTGGTTTCAAGTATTGTTCGATTATGATTGATTATATGTGTTCATGCGTGTGTGTGGTCAATTATCCATTGCTTATGCATGTTAAGGTTGCATGCGTTCAAGAATACATTGATGTAGTGATTGTTGTCATGCATGAGGTTGTGGAATACGTTGTTGATATGGTCATGCATGGATGACTGGACTCTAGCTAGAATTATGTTTATGTGTTGATGCACTTATTTATTATACATCTATATTTTATTATGATTATGTTATACATGTATCGCATTGATTCATTGATCTTGCAGAAAAGGTATCCTCCCTGAGCTATACTAAGGTATGTTGGTTTATTGTGATTTGGTTTAGCTGACATAGTATGCCTTGCAGGAAAGAGATCAAATGGCTAGAAATATGGTAGGCTACAAAGACCCTCCCTATGAATCAGATGAGCAGTGTGGTGTCAGGAACTCTTCTGATTTGGTAGGCACATTAAGAAGCTTGAAGGAAGAAATAAGGAGTTGTAAGGAAGACAATGACAAGATCATACAAACACAACAGAAACAAGCAAAGTTTAATGCTATACTTCTTCAGAGATTTTCATAAATGCAGTGGAAAGGACCACTTTGGATCAGCCATGGACATGTGGACAAAACTAATGGGTTATATGTTAGTAAGTCTCATGGTGCTCACATTTAATATAGAGACGACATTATTAGAGATGAAAGGTTGTTGGATACTCTGGATAGGAGAGTTTGTAGTGCCCCGCTCTAGTTGACTAGAAATTATATGTCATTAATATTTATTTAGCCGTAAGGCCCACACTTTATTCTTTGAGGACCTTAGGTTGAGGATCCAGACATATGACTCTATTATTAGTGGTTTTGATATTAGTGGCTGTGAGGTTTATGTATGTTCTCCATTGATGAAGATAGCATTAATGGTTATGTATGTATCTATTATTATTATGATGATTGTAGCATTTAGGGTTATGCATGTTCTCTATTGATACTATGATGATTGTAGCATAAATGGTTATGTTTGGTCTCTATTGAATTCATGATGATGAATCATAGCAATAAAGGACATGTATGCTCTCTACTGATATAATGATGATGATAGCCATGATGGATGTGCCCCCATGTTACCTACTTGCATTAGTTCTGGTTCACAATGAGTAATGATGTGAATGACTAGGTGATGTTAATGATGTTATTGTGACAATGACTAACACTGAGAATCCTTGTTACTGATGATTATTGAGCATGGCAAGAAACCATCAGAGGCCTGGTTTAATGACAATTTATATTATTTTATCTTTGAAATTCTAAGTCGATTTTGAAACCTGTTATATATGTTTACCTATATTATGATGATACGTTAATGGTTGCAAGCACAGATTAGTTTCTTGGCCTAATGACTCACATATGGATGATGGGGTTGTATAAGTGGATGGAACTATATGGGAGGTGTGGGATAGTGTCCCTGATCTCACCCACTAGCACTCCTGTCGTGACTTGGGCTAGAAAGGTTGAAACACATTCACCTTGAAGATCACGATGCCATGAGGGCAAGTCCTAAAGTTGGTTTGCTCATGAGGATTTTACCTAGGGGCGCGCATCAAGGCGGATTCCTTGATCCCCAACACCATTAGTCTCACTATAGTAGGCAACATAAGAGATTATAGTGGTTTATGTTGTTGCACCTATACTTTCCCCTCGTAGTCACTGAATGCTTGAAGGGCAACTGGCGTGGCACCCTTGGAACTTCAAGGGAATTTCTTGAAGGGCACGACCAACTTGGCACCCTTGGCATCACAATTAAATTGTTAGGCGTGGCACCCTTGGAACTTCAAGAAAATTTCTTGAAGGGCACAACCAAACTTGGCACCCTTGGCATCACAAATAAATTGTTAAGCGTGGCACCCTTAGAACTTCAAGGGAAGTTCTTGAAGGGCACGACCAAACTTGGCACCCTTGGAACCATTAAAAATAAGTAAGCTAATAAATATAATCAAGAAATGGAAACTAGGTAAATTTACATTAAAAGTAAATGATGTTAGAAACCGAGGTAATTAAATCAAGAATAAAACTTGGGTTAAGATGATCATGGGAAGAAATAAAAATATTTTATCTTAAAAACTCTACCCTCCCTATGTTGGAAAATATTAGGTAGATTATGTAGTTTAATTAGGTAAAAAGGGGAAAGAGGGACATAAATGTAAGGATAAAGATTAATCCTAAACTAGTTAAACCTAATTAAGAGAAGAGGAAGGCGAATTAAAATAAGATTAATAAATTAAATTTTAGATGAATGTAGAGAACCTTCATGTGACAAGAATATCCATCTAAGAGATAACTTGAGTTAAATTAGGGAATAGATAGGGGATCAAATCTTGAACTTGTTAATTGACTTTAGTAATGAACACAAATTACGGAGTAACAAGGGGGATCAAGAGGCAACTAGGAGAAGAAATAGGAATCTTGTTGAGGTGACAAAAATATTAGTCTTAAATTAAAATTTAAATAAATAATTTTGGAGACCCTTGATAAGAGAGTGACACATGGGTGGGCGAATAATAAAACAATTGAATTATAAAAAAATAATTTATTATGCATGACATGCCAGGTAGTCACCTATGAGGACTCCTATAAAAGAAGGGGCAAGCCATGGGAGAAAGGACTTTTGGAGGGAGGGGGAAAAACCATATTGTTGGATAAATGAGACTATGTCAGTGCAGTGATTACGAAACTATAGTGAGTTTGGTGAGGTAGAGAATTTTAGACAGGGGACTCTTGAGCCAATAAGTGCTCCCCTCTACCAACTATTGGATTCCTCCATTGTACAACCCCATTGCAGCTCGGGGGTCCGCGGGAAAGAAGAGTACCCAAGGAGTAGGTTGGGAGGTTAACTGGTGGGTCATCGCATTCGGATAAAGTATGTTGTCATTCACTCTCGGAGGTGACCGACAACAAGGGAAGACAAGTAACGGCAAATCAATTGGAGTGTCGTCTTCTAGTGAACGGTATATATGTGTTGCAATATTATTTTGTATGATTTCTTTATGGCCTTAGTTAAATATATGTAAATTTTATGATATGTTCAGTGAAATAAAATTTAGGGAGGTGTTAGACAGTGCTGGATAAATTTGAATTCCCGATGTGTTTCTCTTCTGGTTGCATTTTGTTGTGCTTTATTTAATATATACATATATATATATATATATATATAGTATGGATGTGGTCCTTACACTTGGTATCAGAGCCAGGTTGAACCCTTGAGGCCTATGGGCCCATGCATACATAGCTAGTTTATTAAATAATATGATGAAAATCTTTAGCTAATTTATCTTAGGGAATATCCATGACAAATGTCCTTGAGGAATTGTATAATTGTTGAATCATACCTAAAACAATGAGTTTTAGCGTAACGTGGTAATGGTTAAAAAAATAAATAAATAATGAGTTTTGGCCCACAACTTCCATTCTCAAAACACAACTTGGACTACTTTTATTCTCAAACACGACTTGGGATACCCAGAGATGGACTCTGGATTGCACTGTTTAAGAATATAAATGCTTCATTAATCAAATCTAGAATGAATATGGAAGTCGAGAATTAAACCACCGCTGACGCCTCATACCACCTACCTAACAAAGACAAAGACAACGTATGTATAAAATTATTGTGAATTTTGGACATTTTGACCAAAAAGAGTTTTGCTGGGTTTAAACCAACTGAAATCACGTTCCAGGCAAGCAACGGCTGGGCCTGTGGAAGCAAATTTACTGAAGTTAAATCGAAGGAACTGTATTCCCATATAGGTAGACCATTCTGCTAAAGAGATCATCGATTCGCTGAGAAGATGGCAGTAAAGAGAAGAAAAATGGGTTCCATGCGTAACACAGAGAAATCGGATCTCATGTTTGCTAGTTGTTGCATGAGAGATTGATTTTTAAAAGCAGAATGAAATTTTCTTTTTCGTATGAGTTATGTTATGGATTGGACAAATCAGAAATAGTGCCATGAAAATCCTGTAGATAGAAAATAAATTGAATCAGTTTCACCCTCTGAAATCTATAATTATTAATTAATTATGCCAACAATGCCTTGCATCTGAGATTTGGGAACGATTTTTGAATTCTGAGTGAAATTATTTGACATAAATTGATTGGATTTAAGATCCAAATTTCTCAGTGTTTTGGTGTTGAAGATGTGGATTGCTTCAATTATCACAGCCTTATCCTCCGATGCCCAAGAATTTTTCTCAGTGTAGTGATGTGGTCTAGCTCTACTCTCTTGGCTCATTTGCGATGTGTTGTGGGGCCAGACCATCGCTCTACGGATAAAAGATCAGAATAAAATACCATAAACAAATCCTTAAAGGCACTTAGATTATAAATTAGAATGATTTAGTCCTGGAACTAAATCTCTGGAATTCAAGCTGCCAATTCCTTTAAAGGCTCACAATAGCTATGGACAACGAACAAGCAGTTATGATTGAAAACGATCTGAAATCCCATAAACTCCTATGATTTTAATCACTGCCTCTTAGCTTCATTGAGTCGCTTCTTTCTTCTTCCCGATATGTTTCACCTTCTCCCAACCGGACTTGAAGGCATGATTCACTGACTTGAATCCTTTGCTGAAGAACTTCTTTAAATCAGTTGTTTTTGCTTTAAAGCCTGCCATATTTAGATCAGCTGCATTCAGCAAAATTTCCCAAAAATTTAGCCACCAGACAACCCAATAACAAACTACAAATCAACTTTCAATACCCACTGAACAGTTCAGGTTGTGATGGAAACAGTCAGTACAAATGGTTCTTTTACCTTTAAATTGTCTTAGAGTTCGCCACGCTTAAGACAGATGGAGCTACCAGTGATTTATTTAGTTGTGGTATAGAGAGGGGTTTTTTGAGCCAGGAAATTCGGCAACTTTGTTTTCAACTGTAGTTTTCCACATTTATACCTATAAACTTCAAGTGGCATTAGGATTTTACAGTAGCATATCTTTCATGGAAACCACATACCTTATGGTGAACAAAAACGAAATTAATAGCAATTTTTCAACAGCAAAAGATAGAACAACCAACTTACATTTATAGCATAAAGTTATCCCTAAACAAGAAATAGTGTCAGTGAAATTCCTCCAGGTTTTCTGCAAAAAATTAGCTTGCACATTTAAATGTAGAGGCTTGTTAGTTGGGCACATAAGCTATAGTCCATTTGGAATGCATTTGATCATCATCCAAGTCCGTTTTAGATGAACCCAATAGAATAACTTTTTGGGCAGCTACCAATCTCGGCCTGCAATACTGAATTTCAGCATGCAATCATGTTGCTAATATGGAAATTGCATTGCTCAGATTCCTTTCTCTTTTCTAAATCCGAAGGAAACATAAAGTCTAAATTGAGCCTCCTCCAGACTTTCACAAAGGAAGAGGATCTATTTAAAGTACTTATCCATGGAGCACGGATATTTAATTGTGGAGACAATAAAATTAAATCTATAATTTCAGCTTTTCAAAGATTGGGCATTGAAGATCGAGCGTTATCAGAATTAGTGGTCATTTACCCTCTTTTGCTCACGTTCCAAAATATATATATATATATATAATATATATATATATTTATATATATATATATTATAGATATATATATATATAATTAACTATATTATGGAGTCATCGAAAACAGCTGAGCATATGGGGCTCAGAGGGATCTAAGATGTTTGTAATTTCTATGCGTGTTTTTTTTGTGTACACCAAAAGAAACCATAGATATGAGACTTCAGTGTTTGAGCAGTGATAGGTTCTCAGAGAAACAAATTTGTAATTATCGCCATGGATTGTGGGCTATACAGAGGAAAAATTGAAGTGTAATATAGATTTCCTGGTCAATCATGTTGGACTCTCTTTGGATGATTTTGTTAAGGTTCCAATGATGTTTTCATACAGCTTGGAGAAGAGGATAATTCCTCGGTATAGAGTACTGGAGGCATTCAATTCCACGCAGGGGTTGAAAACAAAGATGAGTTTCCGAACTATTGTTGTGTTGCCAAAAAAACGTTTTTAGAAAAATTTGTTAATTCCAACCATGAATCTTCCTTGATTTTGTGAAATATTTACCATGGTGGGTAAGATGGCGAATTGATGATTGACAAGGATTCATACGAGTGTGTGTCTCAGTAACCAAGATTTACCAACATTGTGACACTAAGCCAGAAGCTTCAATGTGACTTTTACTGTGCTTTATTTTTCTTTTTAAAGTTCTTTTCTTCGGTCAACGAACAGGAAACTCCACTTTTTAATTTTTAAAAGTTAGATGTCTTAATTCAAACAAGAAGTACACCATTCATTCAATAAAATATTTTGCAGAAAAATAAATTGTAGCGGCAGGTTCAGGGCCATTTCCTTACCTAGAAATGCAAGCATATTTAGAGATATCTTCAAAGTTAGTGGCCCAAACCGATGAGACAAATGCGGGAAGGAATGAATGGATCATATTCCTATTTCGCAATAGCTATTGGGCACCACACTAAATAAATGATAATGTAAGTGAAATGAAGAAGACTCATGGGAATGTGATCTAATTATAATAGAAACTCTTTTTTGACATCTAATTTGAAAGGAGTTGTCTATAATGCGACTTTTTGGAGATTCCGGTGACGGAATCCGGCGGAAGAAATGAGGTTAAATCTTGATTTTTAGCAGTTAAAATGGTTTTTTAACTGCATATTTGGATTCAGCACCCTGGAAAACCCCTGGGAGCCATTGACTGTGCAGAAACTAGCCATCAAACTTGGGATTCCAATAAATTGCGGCCGGATTTTGACCAGAAAAATCCGCCAGAAAGACTTTCAAAAAGTCGCGTTATAGACTACTGCAATTTGAAATACTAGATGGGGAAATTGGGGAAATTAAATTAATAATGGCAAGAAATAAAGTAAATTTGTGAAATTCAAGTAAATTTCTCTCAAATGCAGTGCAATAGAAACTTCCACGTTTGACCAGTTTAGAATGTTTAAAATATTTTAATGAGGAAAAACAAGTGCAGTAAATAAAAATGAATAAACCTTGAAGTAAACAAATTACTGATTATACCCAACATGTTTAATTTTTTGTTTGTCCACGTTTGACCAGTTTGGAATGTTTAAAATATTCTAATGAGGAAAAACAAGTGCAGTAAATAAAAATGAATAAACCTTGAAGTAAACAAATTATTGATTATACCCAATATGTTTAATTAATCTTCAAGCAGGAAACATTGTTAATACCACAACAATTTCCGGTGAAAAATATTGTTAATCAAGGTGACACATTAACCTCTTTAAGCATGTCGTTCCATGATTTAATGGATCCATTTTGTATATAAAAGTCATCTTAACATAAATAAATTAAAATGTTGTCAAGATTAGATGCTAAGTATTTCAAACCGGCACTTAGATTACTATACATGCCATATTTTGAGAATAACGAAAAGATGATTAATCTCAAAATAAAAATAAAAATGGAAGATGACAAATTAAGAAATATAGGAGAAATCCCCAGTAGTGTAAAGGTAGGTGAAATGGTAGTTTGGCGGTCAATGCTGGAATTTTCAACATGGCCAAAGAACATTTATAGATACGTGGATAGGCACAATGTAAACCCAGGATTGTATGGTCAATCAGTTATACACATAATTATTATTCTGGTAA
Organism: Pinus taeda; assembly: GCA_000404065.3. Classification (NCBI taxonomy): domain Eukaryota; kingdom Viridiplantae; phylum Streptophyta; class Pinopsida; order Pinales; family Pinaceae; genus Pinus; species Pinus taeda. The sequence goes on from APFE031719521.1 coordinate 62,460, forward strand.
AATGTGGTCCAAAAGGTTGATTTATTCAAATTAGTTTTTGTCTAAATATTAATATCAAAACTAAATATTTTTAGAGGAGTACTTTCTCTCCAAAATGTCTTTTGATTTTCAAATACTTACCAAGTCTTTAATAGCCGCATATATTTATTACCCTACATACTTGTAACACTAGCAATTAACCAACACCCTAAATTTTAGATGGAAATTAACCAAGTTAAGAAAATCTATGGGTAAAAATGCTTCTTTACCTGAATGTAAATAATATCTCAATTAGTTCTTGCACTATTCTAGTCATTTACACTTCATGGTTGTGCTAGTTAACATTCTCAGAATCATTACATTCTTTTAATTATTTAATTATTTCTCCATATAAATAATGGAATTTATTATTATATATTATTTCATTATTAATACTTGTTCTTAGATATTTTATATACTAAAGTATAACAATGTGTCATATCATACACTTTTAGCTATATAAGCACTTATATATTATATCATTAATGTAAGCCCAAATTAATTATTGCTTCGAATTGGTATCGCTATCATACATGCATGTAATATAATTATTACCCTATTCTAGTGATATGTTATATAACACAATATTTACCTAATCTTAGTATTAATGTTAGGTTTTTGGTACTTCCATTATTAAAATCATAAAACATTAGAAACTTACTCTCCCTCTTTTTACTACTGACAATCTCAGTTTATGTTATGATAATGCTACCAACCACCCTACCATTTACATGACATAATGTAGTCTAAGCCTACTATGCTGAGTAGATTAAATGTATTCTTTTGATTAAATCTTATAGGAATATTTGAAATTGATAGGTGAATTATAAAATCAAGAACCTATAAATACATAAACTGCTCCTTTGGAAGTATATTACCGAGCTCCAAAGAAAGCACAAGAAAAATTCATTTTGACTGAAAAATGTGAAGAGATTTTTTCAAAAGTTAAAGGTGTTATTAACGACAACACCAATTTCGAAGGTGTCAGATATGAATCAAGAAATTTTTGGTTTATAATGATGCCTCTGAGGAAGGGTTGGGCTGTCTGTTGATGCAAAAGGAAGAGTAATAGCCTATGCATCAAGGAAACTTAGAAACCACGAAGAAAACTACGCAACCCATGATCTAGAAATGGCAGCAATTGTTTATGCACTAAATATTTGGAGGCACTATCTTCCAGGAAGGAGTTTGATCTTAGGATTGACCATTGTGAGCTACAATGCATATTCCCTCAAGACCACCTAAATGCAAGACAAAAACAATGGTCCGAGCTAATTAGTAAATATGATTTTTATATCACTTACATAAAATGAACAATAAATAGGGTGGTTTATGCTCTAAGTAGGAGGCCTCAGATATTTTCAGTGATTCCCTTAAAGACAAATTTGAGGGAGAAACTGCTTGATTTACAATTTAAAGACACCCGGTATCAGGAGGTTAACAAAAGTTTGAGGGAGGATGAAATGAGGGTCCCAAAATATGAATAATGATTCCTTGATAATGATGGGCTACTACAATTTTGGGGAAGGATATATGTACCACCGATGAATATATACGATAGTTAATCTTGAATGAAGCACGTCGTGTAGTATACATGGCACACCTTGGAATTAAGAAGATGAGTGCAGACCTGAAACCACTCTTCTTTTGGAAAGGGATGAAGCAAGACATCGTGAACTAGGTAGCAAGATGCTTAGAGTGTCAACAAGTAAAAGCTGAACATAGACATCCAACAGAGTTATTGAAACCCCATGAGATACCAAAATCTAAATGGGAAGTTACATCAATGGATTTCATTGTGGAACCTTTTGAAATCTTAGAAAGGAAAGGGTTGATGGCATATAGGCTTGCCTTACCTCCATCTTTAGTGCGTATACATGATGTGTTTCATGTTGTTGTTTTGCGTCATTATATTTCAAGATCCTTCGCATGTTATTGACTTTGGTCATTTCAAGTTTCGGACGAGGGAACCGTGATGGCTGAACCAGTTCACATATTGGATCAATGAACTTTGCAGCTTAGATGAATGTTAGTGGACCAGGTTAAGGTCTAGTGGGACAAATATAGTCCTAATTGAACTACTTTGGAGACACCAAAGAGATGTGTCACCATTCTCCTTACCTATTCCAAGGACTTCGAGATGAAGTCCATTATTAATAGGGGGTGTGTTTAGTGCCCCGCTCTAGTTGACCGAAAATGATATTTCATTAATATTTATTTAGCCCTAAGGCCCACACTTTATTCTTTGAGGACCTCAGGTTGAGGATCTGGACATATGACTCTATTATTAGTGGTTGTGAGGTTTATGTATGTTCTCCATTGAGATTATGATGAAGATAGCATTAATGGTTATGTATGTATCTATTGGTATTATGATTAATGTAGAATTTATGGTTATGCATGTTCTCTATTGATACTATGATGATTGTAGCATAAATGGTTATGTTTGGTCTCTATTGAATTCATGATGATGCTAGCAGTAAAGGACATGTATGCTCTCTACTGATATCATGATGATGATAGCCATGATGGATGTGCCCCCATGTTACTTACTTGCATTAGTTCTAGTTCACAATGAGCAATGATGCGAATGACTAGGTGATGTTAATGATGCTATTATGACAATGACTAACACTGAGAAACATTGTTATTGGTGATTATTGAGTATGACAGGAAACCATCAAAGGCACTCGCATATGACAAGTTGATGACACCTGGTTTGATGAAAATTTACATTATTTTATCTTTGAAATTCTAAGTCAATTTTGAAACCTTTTATATATGTTTACCTATATTCTGATGATATGTTAATGGTTGCAGGCACAGATTAGTTGCTTGTCCGAATGACTCACATATGGGTGATGGGGTTGTACAAGTGGATGGAACTATATGGGAGGGGTGGGACAGTGTCCCTGATCTCACCCACTAGCACTCTCGCCGTGACTTGGGCTAGAAAGGTTGAAACACCTTCGCCTTGAAGATCATGATGCCATGAGGACAGGTCCTAAAATTGGTTCTCTCATGAGTATTTTACCGGGGGCATGCATCAAGGCAGATTCCTTGATCCCCAACACCATTTGTCTCACTATAGCAAGCAACATAAGAGATTATAGTGGTCTTTGTTGTTGCACCTATACTTTCCCCTCGTAGTCACTTAATGCTTGAAGGGAAATTGACGTGGCACCTTTGGAACTTCAAGGGAATTTATTGAAGGGCACGACCAACTTGGCACCCTTGGCATCACAATTAAATTGTTAGGCATGGCACCCTTGGAACTTCAAGGGAAGTTCTTGAAGGGCACGACCAAACTTGGCACCCTTGGCATCACAAATAAATTGTTAGGCGTGGCACCCTTGGAACTTCAAGGGAAGTTCTTGAAGGGCACGACCAAACTTGGCATCCTTGGAACCATTAAAAATAAATAAATTAATAAATATAATCAAGAAATGAAACTAGGTAAATTTACATCAAGGGTAAATGATGTTAGAAACCGATGTAATTAAATCAAGAATAAAACTTGGGTTAAGAGGATCATGGGAATAAATAAAAATATTTTATTTTAAAAACTCTACCCTCCCCATGTTGGAAAATATTAGGTAGATTATGTAGCTTAATTAGGTAAAAAGGAGAAAGAGGGACATAAATGTAAGGATAAATATTAATCCTAAACTAGTTAAACGTAACTAAGAGAAGAGGAAGGTGAATTAAAATAAGATTAATAAATCAAATTTTAGAGGAATGTAGAGAACCTCCATATGGCAAGAATATCCATCTAAGAGATAACTTGAGTTAAATTAGGGAATAGATAGGGGATCAAATCTTGAACTCATTAATTGACTTTAGTAATGAAAACAAATTAAGGCGTAAAAACGGGGATCAAGAGACAACTAGGAGAAGAAATAGGAATCTTGTTGAGGTGAGGAAAATATTAGTCTTAAATTAAAATTTAAATAAATAATTTTGGAGACCCTTGATGAGAGAGTGACACATGGGTGGGTGAATAATCAAACAATTGAATTATAAAAAAATAATTAGTTATGCATGACATGCCAAGTGTCACCTATGAGGACTCCTATAAAAGAAGGGGCAAGGCATGGGAGAAAGGACTTTTGGAGGGAGGGGGAAAAACCCTATTGTTGGATGGATGAGACTATGTCAGTGCAGTGATTACGAAATTATAGTGAGTTTAGTGAGGTAGATGATTTTAGAGAGGGGACTCTTGAGCCAAGAAGTGCTCTCCTCTACCAGCTATTGCATTCTCCATTATACAACCCCATTGCAGCTCGGGGGTCCACGGGGAAGAAGAGTACCCAAGGAGTAGGTTGGTAGGTTAACCAGTGGATCATCGCATTCGGATCAAGTACATCGCCATTCACTCTCTGAGGTGACCGACAACAAGGGAAGACAAGTAACAACAAATTAATTGGAGTGTCGTCTTCTAGTGAACGGTACATGTGTGTTGCAATATTATTTTGTATGATTTATTTATGGCCTTAGTTAAATATATGTAAATTTTATGATATCTTCAATGAAATAAAATTTAGGGAGGTGTTAGATAGTGTTGGATAAATTTGAATTCCTAATGTGTTTCTCTTCTAGTTGCATTTTGTTGTCTTTTATTTTAAAATATTATATATATATATATATATAGAGAGAAGAGAGAGAGAGAGAGAGAGAGATAGTATGGATGTGGTCCTTACAGAGTTGATGGATACAAGTATTATTCTACTTTTGGTTCTAATAAACATCATGATCGTCATCGTTATCATCCTTAGAGGAGGAGTGATAGGGGATACTTTCCATATGAGTCTAAAAACTGAAACAGCCTAATTTTGATGGAGGTGAAGAATCCATAAGATGCAAATGTTTGGATACTTGGATGAACAAATTCTTTGAGTTACATAATTACACAAATAACATGAAGCCCAAAGTAGTAATCTTCATCTTGAAAGGTAAATCAGACATTTGGTGGGAATATGTGAAGTGGGTCAGATACATCAAGACAGATGACTTGAGTTGGCATGAGTTCAAGAGGATTTTCTGGAAGACATACTTGTCAGAAAAGTATTATGACAGTAAGGCCAAAGAGTTCTATGAGCTAAAGATGGGATCAATGACATATTAAGAGTACACGACCAAATTTCTGGAGCCATTGAGGTATGTACCATATCATAAATATGATAAGGCTAAAGTTCAACGATTTGTCACTGGATTGCCATTAACATTTAGAGATCAGATTGGGTATGATGAGCCTTGGTCACTTGAGGAATTTATTAGGAAATTGAAGCATTGTTATGAACAGTCAAAGCATAAGAATGAATCTCAGCAAGGATGGAAAGGGAAAGACAAAGGTAAAGGTAAATGGAAGCCGAAAATAATAAGGCCTCAGAATGCAGATGAGAAGTAAAATGTGGCACCGCAAAAGTGGTTCATGTAGCGAGAAATGCACATCAATCACAGCAAAAGCATAGAGGTGAGGGTACTTGTCGATTAGAGTGTTGGACATGTGGTAAGGAGCACATTAAGAGAGATTGTCCACATAATCAAGGTGGTAGGACTCAAATATATAATGTGTAGGAGGTATAGACTATTTGGGATCTTGTTCAGAGCGTTCCTCGTATTTATGAAATGTTGGATAACAAACAGGCAGACCATCATGCATCTATCATTGAGATGGATGGTAAGATTTGTGATCAAGTTATTTCTATTTTGATTCACCCTGGATCTAATTATAGCTATGTTAGTCCTGACTTTGTGGATAAGTGTGGTTTGATTAAGGAATTGCATGCAAAATATTAGTTAATGCAGTTGGCTACAGGTACAAAGAAGCAAGTTCATCACTAGGTAAGATCTTGTGAATTTTATTTGAATGGCATTCCTACTGCAACACATTTGAATGTATTACCATTGGGATCATACGATATGTTGTTGGGCATGGATTGGTTGTATCTTCATAGAACCAAGGTAGACTGTTATCACAAAGTCATTGAGTGTGTTGATGACAATGGGGAACCAAGAGTCTTACAGGGAAAGAAGAAAGCCAAGTCAGTTAGGATGGTGACAACTATGCAGGAAAAGCCTAGTCGTGGGAAAGAGTGTATGTTATTTGCAGTGCACATTTCTAGTGACAAGGGTAAAAAAGTTGAGGATGCAGATGTTTTGAGCAGGTACCCAGTTCTATAACAGTTCAAGGATGTATTTCCTTAGGACATTTTAGAGTTCCCACCTCACTGGGAGGTAGACTTTTATATTGAGTTGGTGCCAGTGGCAGGTTCAGCATCAAAAGAACCATATAGGATGAGCACACCTGAGTTGGTTGAGTTGAAATTGCAGTTCAAGGAAATGTTAGATAAGGGATACATTAGACCAAGCGTATCACCTTGGGGCACAACAGTATTATTCGTGAAGAATAAAGATGGAATTCTTAGATTATGAATTGACTATAGGTAGTTGAACAAAGTGACTATTAAGAACAAGTACCCATTACCGAGGATTGATGAATTGTTCAATCGGTTGAAGGGAGAAGCAGTGTTTTCTAAGATCGAATTGAGATATAAATACCACCATGTACTCATCAAAGAGGAGGATATTTACAAGACAATTTTCCAGACCAGGTATGGGAATTATGAGTTTATTGTAGTACCATTCAATTTGACTAATCCTCCATCTACATTTATGTGCTTGATGAATAGTGTATTGCATTCATATTTGGATAGGTTTGTTATTATGTTCATTCACGACATATTAGTATATTCTAAAAATAAGGAAGAGCATGTCAAGCATTTAGCAGGAATGTTGAGGATTTTGATAGAGAATCAGTCGTATGCTAAGCTCAGCAATTGCAGTTTCTTTTAGACTGAGGTACACTTCTTGGGACATGTTTTTCTAAGGAAGGCATTGTAGTAGATCCAAAAAAGATAAGGGTCATCATGGAGTGGGTAGCAACTAAGAATGTGCATGAGGTGAGATCTTTCATGGGGTTGGAAGGAATAATAGGATGTTCATCAGGAACTTCTCACATATCACTTATCTTATTACATCATTGCAGAGGAAAGGTAAGAAGTTTGAATGGACGGGGGAGTGTGAGGCTAGTTTTGAGCATCTTAAGAAGTTGTTGACAAATGAACCAGTGCTATAGATTACAGATTTGGATAAAGAGTTTGTAGTGTGCACAGATGCTTGCAAGAGAGGACTTGGTGGATTTCTTATGTAGGATGGACAAGCAATATTTTATGAGTCACGGAAACTAACCAAGCATGAGCAAAAATACCCAATGCATAATTTGGAGTTAGCAACGATCATACATGCATTGAAGATGTGGAGCCACTATCTCCTGGGCAGGAGGTTCGTATCGATGAGTGATCATATTGGGTTAAGGTATTTGTTTGACCAGTCAAATATGAATGCCAGCCAAGCTAGATGGTTGGCTACAATTAGTGAATTTGACTTCAAGATCAAGGACATCAAAGGAAACGAGAATAGGGTCGCAAATTCTCTTAGCAGGCAGATACAGGTAAATGACTTAGCAGTTATGAGCTCTTATGGGACATACTTATAGGATAGGATCTTGTATGTAGGTCAATAGGATGTTAGGCATATGGATATTGTGCATAGGTTGTAGCAAAGTACAGGTAGTAGTATAGGTACAGGTGGTAGTACAAGTACAGGTATATGTGACAGTATAGGTAAAGGTAAGGGTATAGGTTCTGGTACAGGCACAAGTGCAGGTGCATAGGATATGGACTATTGTCTTACAGCAAACAGATTGTTTTTATTAAGAGATAGGATATATGCGCCAAACAGTAGTGAGCTCAAGAAGGTGATCTTGAGGGAGTTTCATACGTAACCATATTTAGGTCACCCAAGTTATCAAGAGACATTGAGCTCAATGAAGAAATTTTATTATTGGTTGAACCTGAAGAGGGATGCAACAGAGTTTGTGGCTAGGTGTTTTTATTTTCAGCGTGTGAAAGTAGAGTATAAACATACAGGTGGACTGATATAGCCGATTACAATTCTAGAATGGAAATGGGAGGTTATTTCCATGGATTTTATCACAGGTTTTCTGAAGACAATGAAACAACATGATTCCATCATGGTTATTGTGGACAGGTTGACAAAGGTTGCGCACTTCATTCCAGTGAAGTCTACATTTTCAACTAGCGATGTAGCATAGGTATTCATCATTAGAGATGTGGTTAGATTACATAGTGTTCCAAAGAAGATTGTGTTAGAAAGGGATTCAAAGTTCACTTCCAAGTTCTAGAAGGAGTTATCTATAGGTTTGGGCATAGAGTTGGCCTTCAGTACAACTTATCATCCGCAGAAGGATGGATAGACAGAGAGGGTCAACAGGATATTGGAGGACATGTTGAGGATGTACGTGATCCATCAACAATGAAAGTGGGAAGAGTATCTTCCACTGGTAGAGTTTTCCTACAACAATGGTTATCAGTAGTCATTGAGGATGAGTCCTTTTGAGGCATTGTATGGGTGGAATTTCAATACTCCCATCAGCTGGAGTGATCCAGTGAATAGGGTACTTATTGGACGAACAGGAAATGCAGGTAATCAAGAATAATCTAAAGGAAGCACAGGATATGCAAATCGGAACAGGTTGTTCAAGGAGTTCTAGGTTGGAGAGCAGGTGTACTTGCGCATCAAACCAAAGAAGAGCTCCTTACGGATCCGATCATGTTCCAAGTTGGCACCATGGTTTTGTGGACCCTTCAATCTCATTGAGAGGATTGGGCCAATAGTCTATCAACTTGCACTGCCTCCGACAGTGAAAGTCCATGATTTTTTCCATGTGTCATTACTTAATAATTATGTTAAAGATGTTGATTGTGTGATTGATTGGCATGTATTGCAGGTGGAACCAGATGGAGAATTCTAATCAGAGCCTCAGTGTATATATATTGCAGAAAAAGGTGCCCATGCTCTAGAACTGAGCAATCGAGCAAGTTAAAGTGTAGTGGAAGCACTTTGGGCCCAATGAAGCTACATGGGCGATGGTGGATCAGATGCGGGCTATGTATCCTTCTTTGTTTTCCAGCTGAGGTAAAGAAGTTTTGGTATATGTTTCGGTATAAGTACATATGTATATGGATGTAAATATTGTCATGAACTATGTTATAAAGCTCCAATATGTGGTATGGGTGTCATATCATTATGTTTTCATGTTGTTATGTTGTCAAGTTGGTTTACTTTCAGCAAGGTGTCCATTGTAAATACTACATAGAGATATGTTATAAATCTCCATGGGCAGTATGTTTGTGTTTCAACAGTTTTGCTAAGGTATAAGTGTGGTTAAACACCGAGGATGGTTTCCCCCAAGGAGGAGGGTTTTGTACAACCCTGATGAAAATTCCATGTAATAAAAGTTAATAAAGGAAAAAATAATAACCACGGTTGATGGGACACTTATTTCAAGTTGAATGTTGGGAAAAACATCCTAGTGTGGGTGTTCATCGGTTATTATGGCTAAGGAAATTGACGAAGGCAATGGCTAAGGCTTTGGAAAAGAAAATTATCATTTTTGGCACATTTATTTATGAAAATAATGGAAATTAGGAGAAAAGGGAGGTGAAATGTCACAGGTTGCATATGAGGAGGAAAATGAAGGAAAATAATGGAAATTGAAGAAAATAGAGGCCTCATTGATAAAAAGGCTTCTGAGGATCAGTTGGTAACCTTTTGTTAGTTCAGTTTTGGAGTTCTCTCATTACTCTCTCTCTCTCTCTCTGACTCTTGGAAACTTAGAGTTTTCTTGGAGAATTTTGGCATTGGATCAAGAAAGGCAAAGAAGGCAAGAGGAAGCAAAGAGCAAGCAAGGAAGAGTATAAGAATTACAAGATCTTTTTCCAAGAGAAAGCAAAAGATCTTGATCCAAGATATTTTGCTTATAGATGTGTTAAAGAATTACATGCATAAATTGTAGCTTAACATAGAAATTTAATATGCATATGAGAGAAGAGGAGAAACACATAAATCATGAAAGAAGACAACAAGACTTGATAACGGAGTTCGTCCGACTTGTACTACGTCTCCGGGCCCTGCTCGATCAATGGGGAGGCCTTCATTCATTAAGTGGCATGAGAAAGAAGAGTACAAGCATCTGTTACAAAAAAATGACTGAAAAATGTAGAACTCTAATGGAGAAATGGACAATTCCATTGCGTTCATGGCGTCGAGAAATGTTGAAACCATATAAAATTTGTCAAAATCTGACAAAGTGAAAATTCGGCCCTCCTGCAAAATCTGCCTCGAATTACATGCAATGCCTCCTCTCTGCCTGGGCATACTGATGAACTGAGTGTTAAATAAAAAATGTGTTGATGAACTTCTCAATAATTTCGTTGGCTGAGTTGGTTCTAGGATCCGGTTATGATGGAGGAGGTCGGGCGGTCAAACCCCGCCCACTCCTTTTTTAATATAACAAGTCCTTTATTTAAATTATGGGTTGGGTTGGGCCCGCCTTGGGTGGCTTGCCCCCCATACCTACCTCTGTCGGCTTCGTTGCATTGCTTTAAGCTGGTGGTTGAGGCTGGGTCTGCGTCCTGAGGGCTTCCCCACCTTAATGCATGTTATTTGTTTAAGTGGGTTGGGTTCGTGCCCCAAGGGTCTGCCCACCCAAAAACCCCCATATTTTGTTGTGTTCCATGGGATGGGGGGAGGGGCCAAGGGTCGTGGACCGCCCCTCCATAATTAACATGGTTGTGAATGGTTGGGTTGGCGGGGTTGGTGGCCCGCCACCCCTTTTTAAACTATTTTTTTGTTTAATAAAACAAACATGGGCATTTTTTAAAATTCAAATTTTGACCGAAGGAGTCATTTTAACCAAACAAAAATTTCACCTGGAATCTGGCCGGAGTTGGTCGGATTCCATCCGCCAGAAAAGTTCAAATTGTGTCTTTGTTAATCCTACCCAGTCGGCAAAAAGTCAACCCAACTTTGAATGCTTCTATCTCCTCCATCCGGACTCGGATTGGAGTGTCATTCACACCATTGGAATTAGGGCGACGAGCACTTCAATCTGATGTCAAGTTAATCATCTTTCCGCCACTTTGAATTTTGAGCCTTTTCCATGCCACTGGTGTCTAGAGATCCACCTCGATCACTCCAATATGTGGTATGGGTGTCATGTCATTATGTTTTCATGTTGTTATGTTGTCATGTTGGTTTACTTTCAGCAAGGTGTCCATTGTAAATACTACATCGAGATATGTTATAAAGCTCCATGGGAAGTATGTTTGTGTTTCAACAGTTTTACTAAGGTATAAGTGTGGTTGAACACCGAGGATGGTGCCCCCCAAGGGGGAGGTTTTGTAACAGACTTGATGAAAAATCCATGTAATAAAAGTTAATAATGGAAAAAATAATAACCACGGTTGATGGGACACTTATTCCAAGTTGAATGTTGGGAAAAACATCCTAGTGTGGGTGTTCATCAGTTTATTATGGCTAAGGAAATTGGAAAAGGCAATGGCTAACGCTTTGGAAAAGAAAATTATCAGTTTTGACACATTTATTTATGAAAATAATGGAAATTAGGAGAAAAGGGAGATGAAAGGTCACAGGTTGCATATGAGGAGGAAAATGAAGGAAAATAATGGAAATTGAAGAAAATAAAGGCCTCATTGATAAAAAGGCTTCTGAGGATCAGTTGGTAAACTTTTGTTAGTTCAGTTTTGGATTTCTCTCATTATTCTCTCTCTCTCTCACTCACTCTTGGACACTTAGAGTTTTCTTGGAGCATTTTGGCATTGGATCAAGAAAGGCAAAGAAGGCAAGAGGAAGCAAAGAGAAAGCAAGGAAGAGTAGGATCAAGTAGCTACAACAATATTCTTTGCAGGTATCAATTTGCATGTGTATTTTCCTTGCTATATTTAGCATGCATGGCATTGCATGTGGTTATTTTTTTGTTATGGCATGGGTTTTTCCAGGTGTAATAGTGTTTCAGCCTATCGTTTCCATTTCTTAATATCCATGGTGTGATGGGGTTCTCATGTTTTGGTTGAGTTGGATTGCCAGATGGATTTGAAGCTGAGTGAGGTGGATCTTTGAATGATAGAGCACATGGCCTAGTGGTCCCTGAAATAGATGGTCGATCACGATAAAGCCACTAGCCTAGTGACCCCTGAGCAACACTGATGGTTGTGGTAAAGCTAGGATCGTGTTGCCTCGATGGGCCTAGGAATCCTTGCTAGTGAATGGTAGGATATACGGTAAACCAAGAGGTAGTTTTCTCTTCGTTGGGCCCAGTAATATCAAGTTTGGGATATGCGGTAAGGTCTAGAGAGTGGGTCTCAATTTAGGGCCTAGTGATCCGGGTTTGGTTTGCGGTAAAGCCGAAGAGACTAGGAGACAGGAAAATTCCTCACGGTATAGCTGGAGAAATATGATGGCATCCATGCTTGTTTTGCCTAGTGATCAGGTGGAGATCATGGTAAATCATGTTATGACATGTTTATTGTGTTGGTCTAATGATCCGCGATGGATTACAGTAAAGTTTGGTTTCTATTGATGAGGGTGAGGTGGTTTAGCCTCGATATTCCCTGGTTGATTCTTTTGGTTTGAGTCCCACATTCAAACTTGGAATATGGCACAGGGATAAATGGCTGAAGAGATATTTAGCTCAATCATGCTCTATCATTCTATGGTCGGGTGGAACATGGTAGTCCCATCCCGGGTTTGGATTTTGCATCTTTAAGGAAATGTTATTTCACATTGTATTTCTATGATTATTATATTGATTTATATGTGGATCATATGCATGTGATTTCATTGGTGTTTCTGCTGGTATTATGCTGGTTATATATTTGCTTTATGACAGTGGCTATGTATGGGTCTCATCATGTTTTAACTTGTAAATGAAGGACAATGTATATATGGCCTAATAACTGGTAATGCAACAAATAATATAAGGGAACAATGGTTTGTAGTGATTCTTAGATTAGTATGAGATCCCTATGCTTAATTCTGTTGTTTACACATGTAGATTACATATTTGTGACATGTTTGACAAAATTATTCTCATGGCTAGTAGGGGTCTAGTTAAGGGCTTGTTCCAGTATTTTCTTTAGTATCATTGTTTCCTATTATTTTACTATTCTGAATATGTCATGCAATTCTAGGTAGTGAACTGGGCTCTGGGTCTGAAAAATGGCTTAAATCCCAAGGATACTGGCACAGAACTGGACAAAAAATTCGCTGGATGTTGGCAAGCCTATGTCATGAGAGCGTCCAGAGTTCAAGTAATCAAAAACTTCAGTGGGACCTAGGGGCAAGTTGTCTGAAGTGTTGGGATGGTTCTCATGGGTCCTGTAGATGATGTGGAAGATTTTTATGTTGTGTTTTCATCGATTTCATTTCCTTCTCAAGGTCACATAGGAGGTTGAATCCAATCATATTATACTCTCGTTGAACACCCTGGTTGGTCGGTTACTTGGGTAGATGTGGGAGGAAGGTGTTACAGAAGAGAGGCTTGCTCCTGTCACCTCCATTACCTTTTGGATGGTTTGAACTCTCTCCTTGAAACCTTGTTGTCCTTCCATTGTAAAACACTTTTACCATTTTTGACATATCATAGAAATCCTTTCTAAAAGCTCTCTCATCCTCAAACATCAACTCATGTCCTTCTTCATGTGCCATGATTGGTGGAGTTTTTACCTCCTTTAACCAATTTGAGGGTTTGGTTCTTCAAGCACTCCTTCTCATATTCTCAACTTAGACCTTGTAATCATTCAAAAACACTTGCAAAAATAGTCAAACCTTCAAAACAACCATGCTCCGATACCAAACTTATCTAAAATTAAAATTTGAAGGTTTCTTGAAAAGGTTTGTAATCTAGTTTGTCTTGTGGGAAATGGATCGAAATTGAAAAAGCACATAAACTTAAAATTTATAGTTAAGTTTTGCAGATATAACCAGATAAAAATAGACAACATGCAGCATCACAAAACAACAATTTGATAACAGATTTCACCCCTCCTGGGCTATGTCTCTAGGTCCAGCTTCCAATGTTTCCCGTTTTATTATATGATCAAAATGTAAATACATCAACATACAATGCTCAAATCACAAAAATAATGTTTCCATTATGTCCAGAACACCTAAAAAACCCTGTGCAAGCTCTTCTTGGGCTCAAAAAGGCTGAAAAATGACCAAGTTAGGCCTCTTTCTCCATTTCTTTGTTATTTGTCCAGCAAATTCACAAAACTAGCAACATTATCCTCCTTTGGCGGAATCGTTAGGCGACAAATTGGCGCAGGCATGGCGTAAATTCCACTATAAATTGAGCAAATTGAATGTGGCAAGGGGTGTGCGCCAAAGGTCATGTGCCCAACAGCTCTGCCACTCCTAATCATGTTATGGGCCATATGGCAGTGAGATGCGCACCACACATGAATCCCCTCTACACTAGACTACTGAGGATTACGATGGTGTTAATATGACTCAAGGATAAGGGCTAACTCCCTGCCCCTTCCACCATAGTGCTCAGTCACCACTCACCCATATAACCTGGGGGTTGGGGCCACGTGCCCCGCCCCTCTTGCCAACATCGAATCTGCCACATTTCAAATTTTAAAATGTCGGAGGGTATTAACGAAGAGCACTTGTGGTCTAATGGTGAAATGGTTGGTTGTTAATTGACAGGTCATGGGATCCAACCCGACAGAGGTCGTTCAACCCACTCACTAGATTTTGGGATGAATTTTGGGGGCCACGTGGTGTCGTCCCATTGGGGCATGTAGCGCCTCCCTATTAGTCCAACCAAAAACCTCATTAACCAATAAAATTATTCCATTTGTCCCAATACGGTCATGTCATGTGTCAACACGTGATTGGTCCATCTATTCATTGTACCTACACAATCACATGCATACATCAGTGCCACATCATTGTACAGTCTACCCAGTCAACTACCTAGTCAACCCTTTCCAAAAACTTCAAAATGCAATAGCTTTCACATACACTTATGTATTTAGGTGATTCAAGGAAAAAATTACATAGATATAGGCACTATTTCTTACAAAATTTAATTAATAGATCAAAAAATAAAAACAAAGAAGAAAAAAAGTTGAAAGCATAGAAGAAAATGGCAAAATCTGAGCATTTTTTCTGAATATTCAAGAAAAAATGAAAAATCCCTTGTTGAATCCTAAATTACAATAGGGTAAAAAGTAAGACATCAAAAAAAAGTTGAAAGCATAGATTAAATGAAGGTATAATCTGAGCATTTTTTCTGAATATTCAAGAAAAAAATAATCATCCCTTGATGAAATCAAAAGTAACATGACTAAAGAATCATGCATCATCATGCATCATGATGCATCATGTCGTTGGAATTAGAATGTCGAGATCTACAATTTTGGTATCTATTTCGATTGTTTTTTAGTACTTTTATTTTTGAGCATATTTTTTATCCCCTGGATCATGTTGTGTGGGTAGTGGGTGGGAATACCATGATTGTTTGATGGATGGATGGTTCTTAGGAATACTTATTTACAAACATATTGGATAATCCAGAGAACAATTGAATTAGGTGATTGACTTATGAGTTAATAACCATTTTTTCCTTCATATTAGTGACATCATAACCCAGTTTGGGGGTGGCATCTATAGCCGGTGCCTATGGTTAAGTAGAAAATTACCTATAATTAATGAATTAATTTGACCATCCTAATTAAAAGATAAGTGTTCCATATTTGGTTTTCATAATCCATTTATAACTCTGTCATTTAAGCTATTATTTTGTCTATGAATGAAATATGTATGGAATCCCTAGTTTTAAATGAGTTTATGCATGTTTTTTTAATTACAATATAAATTGCATCAATTTGTGAATTTCAATGGTGTTAGAATTTAATGGATTCAAATTTTATATTAGGGTATTCAAATCTATGTCATATCCTTGCCTTCTAAATTCAATAATCCTTCAAAATAGAGTGATAGAGCACAATTTTTGTGCCCCACTATGCCCTTCCCCTAATTACATGGATCCTAATATTATTTTACCGTTATCAATTTAATGTTTTCAACAAGCCTTCCTACATCATCAAGGTCATTTATTATCGTGAAGGGGGGAAACTAGTGTCGAACATTTTCCCCAAATAGAGGTGTCCTCCCATCTTGAATTCCAAGAACTGTATCCATGCACTATTTATATGCATTATTCAAGATGCATGCAACAATAAAAAGGGAATTATTCCTTGGAAGCTCCTACCAAGAAATCCCTAGAGTATTTTTCTTCTCATATATTGTCTTAGAGTGTTGTCTCTTCATGAAACCATCATCCTATCATTTTTTCTCTAATATTGATGATAGATTTTTCATGTATTAAATTTTGATCCTCCAACATTTTTAGGTGTAAAAAAATTATTCAAACCACTAAAGACATAGTTTTGTAGTAAAGTGTTAAAATTACCTTTTTGGGGGAAGGAAAACATTTTTTTTCAAATTCCTAGGAAGCTATGAACCCAATCTTTCTTTAATGTGATAAAGATAATTTTATCAATCAGATCATTGAACTTGGTCCATAAAATCATATACATGTTTAGGGGTCTATGTCAACATGAATTTAAACTTCAATTATAACCAGTTTGATGTCTTGTGCGTGCTTTGTCTCCACCACTAAACCATAACCTCTTGGATAAAGTGTTGATATCAATTATTATAAAATGGCCAAAAGCTTATTATTCCCTTCCTCCTATGGTATGGAATACATGAATCAATTTTCCTTAATTTTCCCACTTTTGATATAGGCTTAGTATACTTAGAGAATTAAGTTAACTTTTTTTCAGCCATTATGCAAATATTTAAGTTAATAGTTTCAAAAATCTATAAAATGATCATTAAAAAACAAAAATAATCTCGATTAAATTGTTAGGGATTGTCCAAATATCAAAGTTCCACTTTAGTAAAATTTTCAGACACACAAAATCATCCCCAAAAAGTAAAATAATCTTGATTAAATTGGTATAATAGATGTTTATATCTAAACGTAAATTCAAATTCATCTAAAAATTTTAAATTAATAAAAAATAACCTTATTACTTTTTTATTGTTTAATATATATATAGTGATGGAAATTATCACCAAAAATTATCTTTCTGGCTCATTGATTTGATTTTCTCCACAACTTCTCAGTTTTATTTGTGGCTTATATAGATACATTATGTCTTTGTGATGAGGTTTATATTCACCAAAAATGATCTTTGTGGCTCATTGATTGGGTTTTCTCTGCGGCTTATTGGTTTTCTATGCAACTCATATATATAGATATAGATACATTCTATCTTTACATCTCGTATATATACATTCTATCTCTAAAGCTTGTTAGTGAATTTTATATGTATCTCCTCGATGAATACTCAAGCATGGGGTGAATTTTCTTGCACAAATATTCCAATCAGTTATGTGGCTAAAGGTCTTTGTTGAATATAATTCTGCAGTCTCTAGATATATACAACCGAGGTCTTTGTGGGTTCAAATATCCCAGGTGCATACATACCTTTTACCTACTTTCTCTTTCTTCTTGCGAAGTTCTATCTGTTAAAACTATGAGTAATTCTCCCCATATTTATAAACCTCCCCCTAGCAAAGGGAGACCAAGCAAAATTACCCTAGAAAGTCTTTACAATTACATTGAATCTTTAGAAAAGAAAAGAGAAGAAACATAAAGACAACTTATGCAAGAATTGTCTAGAATGTTGACGGAACATAAACTCGAAGTATCTATGATGCTTAACAACAGCTACAAATCATGAAAAAATAAAAGGATAGCACTTGATATTGAAATCCAAGGAATGAAATATAAGGCGCAATAAATTGAACATAAAAAACAATCAACCGTTGAAGAAAATCGCACCTTGAGAGATGAGATTAAAGAATTAAAAGAAAAACTAAATAATAATTCAGCCCTAAGTAACGTAGAGAATAAATTAGATATTAAACCCATAAAAGAGGAAATAAATAAACTAATTGAACTAGATCTTGAGCACCATAAAATAGCATTAAACCTTATAATTGCTAGCATAAAAGAACAAAATGATGAGGACAAATTAGAATAGTAAAAAAACAATTGAAAACTAACTCACAAATTCAAACAACTTATCTAACATAAGCAAATAGTGTGGGAAAGATACATGAACATAAACATAGACCAATATGTGTTGAGGTAAGTTGTAATGACCGTAAGTTAGAGATACTTAGTAAATATCCAGGTCTAAAAGGATCGGGAATCTTTATAAATGAAGATCTTATTCCAGAAGACCAAGTTGAACTAAGGAAAGAGGTCCAAAAGGTAAAGGAGACAAGAAAGGAAGGGAAATAGGAAATCATTAGAAATAGGAAAGTTATTATTAGAGATCGAGTCCAAAATAAAAGTATCAAATAGGAATTAGGAACACTCTGGACCTTCTTTTGGAATTGTCGTTGTTTTCCATGACATAAGGGTCCTATGTTAAGTTGGATCCCAAGTGATATTAATCTTATTTTCTTAGTTGAAATTTGGGAACATGATGAAATGAGCAATCATTATAAATAGGAAAATTATTATTAGAGATCAAGTCCAAAATAAAAGTATCAAATAGGAATTATGAACACTCTAGATCCTCTTTTCGAATTGTCGTTGTTTTCCATGACTTAAGGATCTTATGTTAAGTTGGATATCGAGTGATATAAATGTTATTTTCTTAGTTGGAACTTAGGAACATGATGAATCTAGGGTCCCCCAAATAGATGGATTAATTCTCTAGTCAACTTGGAATAAGAAATCCTCTCGTAGATGTTTGGTGGTATATCTTGTTATATAAAAAATAATATTTCTTCTCACATTTGGCTTCATAAGATCGACCCCATAAATCAGTACATGTGGATCAAAATTTCTGACTCTAACACCAATAAGATAGTTCTCACAATTTTTTATTTCACCCCTATCAACTCTACCTCCTATAATAAAAACAACTTGGTTAAGAATTTCCCTTCAATACCTTAGAACAGGATATTCACAGTCTAAGGAATGAAGATAATATCCTTTTGCTTAGGTACTTCAATGCTAGAACCACTACTAACCAAGCTACTCTCCTAAGTAATAACTCTAACCCTATCCCCCTTTTTCTTGATGAGGATTGAGACTTAGCTAATAGATTCAAAATAAATTTTGAAGACACAACCGAGAACCTATTTGGTACTAAGCTTATCAAGCTTTGCAGCTCCCAAGACCTTATAATTTATAATGGAATTAGTAAGTGACTATTGAAGGCTCAAAAATCCTACCTCAACATCGAGGAAAACCACTTGGTCGAGACCTTAGAGTAGATCCTTGTTTGTTTTGGATGGTGGCTCCCACTAGGTTTTTAGGGACCAATTTCCCTTGATATAAAAAAAGAAAAAGGATGAGGTATAAACATGTGAAACTTATAATGTAATTAAACCGAGAATAAAAGTATTTAAACTAACTATTTATCTATATACTTATCCATCCCGGAAAGTCTTATTTGAATATGTGTTTTAAAAGGATATCACATTCGACATGACAATATAAATCATCAAGCTAATATGAAGTTAAAGCAAACTATAATAAACTAATTTAATTAAATAGTTAATTAAATTAGTTGATGAAATTGTTACACATATATGATATCGTTTTTCATGCATATAACATATGATTTCCATCATACATATCGATAATGAAAGATGTATGATTGTTTACAACATATATGTATGAAAACCATAATCAAACAACCATTTAACTCTTAAGTAAAGAAAAACAAACAGATAATAGTACCGTCGTAGCAGCTACAACCACCCTCCAAAACTTTTCCTTAGCCCGTTTTGGAGCCTCCCTACCAACCTTTCACAGCACTTTGTCTTGCTTCATCAAGTACACAAGCTTTAGCATTTTCCATGCACAAAGGCAGCTTGTCGAGCACAACTTGATGCATTCCCCTCATAGATTGTTCACCCGGACTTGGTCCAGATGCAGGCTTAGCATCTTCCCCAAGAAAATTGTGCATTTCTGGAGGGAAACCAGCCTTCCCTCCAGAAATTGTACTATTCTGTTAGGAAGCCTACTGGGCTCCAGAATTGCACAATTCTACCAGCCAACACTCCTAGCAAAAATTGCGCAAATTTCCCCAGCAATGCTGCTCAGCCCAAAATTTCCTAGGAAGCGATCAGTTGCTCTGCCCAGAAATTTTGCAAACCTCTTGGGAAATCAACCTAGCTTCTAGCCAGAAATGCGCATTTTTCTCAAGCAGTTGAGTTGCTGTATGCATGAGCAATTTGGTTGACTAGTTCCACCCAGGACCAAGGAAACTTGGCTTGCATGCATGCATGACTTTTTCTTCCTAGAATAGTAAAAGGAAACATGCAAAAGGAATTCCATGATTCAGGGATCTATTTTTAGCAGCCGGGGGTTACATGCAAAGTTGTTTAGAAGTTTGCCTCCAAGTGTCATTTTTTCCTAGATTTGTGGCATGCGCGTCATGAGGCCAAACTTATGTATTCGACGCATCAAAGCTCATTATTTCACATCGATCTTGGAGCTTTGAAATCTGATAGCGCATCTAGGAATCTTTAACAAATCTGGCTCAGTTATTCATGGGTAAGTGGCCTCGACTTGTCTTTTTCAGCATTTGTGTCGCTTTTTGTGTATTCGCTTGTGTGAGTATTGTTTTCTTGATTTCTTTGAATGCTTTCTGTCATTTACATGAATACTAGCTTATCCTAGCTCTGTTTCATTCTTCATTGCTATCTCACTGTTGTAGCATGCATGAAACTGTTTTGCACGAATGTTCGCCCAACCAGTGAACCGCTTCACCCACATGCATGTTGATCTCTTTGTTGAATCTTTCATTCATGTTTTGCATTCACTGTCAATCACTTCTGCTATCACTTAGTGTCGCCATGCATTCACTATCTTATTTGCTTCCAGTTTCCCATCAGCGAGTCAGGCCAACCTTAGCCCGGACTCTATCTTCACCGAGACTGCATTGTGCAATCTAGGGAATGAACGCTCTGCCTTCCTCTCCATAAATGCGAATTTTTGCCCAGCACTGGCCTCCAGGACTGTTTTGTACATTTCTGGAGGACAATGACTGTTGGCCCAGGAAATTTCGCAATTTGGTCCCTCGGCTTGCAGTCCTTCCCAGTTGGAATTGCACATTGCGCAATCCCAGTAGTTAGTCTAGATTACGCATTGTGCAGATCCAGCAGTCAGTCACCCAGCTTCACGGAAGAAATTGTGCAATATTTCACATCAGTTTCCAAGGTATTTGTTGTGTCATTCCCTGGAATTTTCTTTGTTTTCGCTAACAGATTTCTTGCCATGCATGTTGCTTGTCTCCAAATATTTCAAGTGTTCATCTGTCTCAATGGCTTCCAAGAGAATGGGATATAAGGACACTAATGGAAATGCAGCTGGAGCAGCAGCTAAGCAAGTGTCCTCTAGATTGCCAATCTATGAAGACACATAGTTGTATCTAGACAAGGACATCAAACTGAAGTGGCAAGAGGTCAATGAAACATTTGCAGATACTTTTGGGGAACACCTCGAAGACCATCAGGTGTACATGAACATTCACTAGTTCGGCTTGTACCGAATTACATGCAAATATCCTGTGTTCCCATGTGCGGACATGATACATTGGATCGTCTCTCACACTGATCCTGAGACGATGACCTTGAGCAATGTAAAAGGGATGAAGCTTGTGACCTTCTAGGAACAGGATTATGATGAGATGTATCAGATGTCAAAGACCATGACTGTCATGGAGACTCCATTCATCTTACCCAACAGCAGTGATAATTCTAGAGACATTATGAAGGATTAGGTAAAGGAGCCAGCTCATTTCAGGATGACACCCAACTAGGTCTATAAGACAAAGATACCGAGGAAGGCATACCAATACTTGATTATATTAGCTTGCTGACCATATGGCCAAGCAAGCACAGAAACCTTCCCACGGAGTTGGGTAGTTGCACTAAACCAAGTGGCTAGAGAAGGAAAACCATCTAACTGGTCTGGCATACTGGCTCATCAGCTGAAGGAACAAGTCACGAAGGCTCGACAGTCACTGGAGGTATGCATGCAGAGATTTACATGTACGCCTACATCCTAGATGCATTCTGTGCCCGACAGGAGTTTCCGGGCTTGGAGTGGGCATGGTCATTGGCGGACACTACTATGAACACATATTTCAAGTTGTTGCTTGAATGAAGCTTCAAGGGAGTAATCACACAGTTGTCCGATCATTTTTTCTTTGCTTTGTACAAGATCATATTCAAACAACATCCACCCTACATGTCAAAGGAAGCAATGGAGGCATTGATAGGTATTACAGATTGGTATGCCTCACTGTCTGGCACTTTCATCCAAATGTTCAGTGCGAAGAAGCCTCCACATGTCCTACCAAATTTTTCCTTGGACGTACATGTCATGCAGGAAGTAACCTATCTCATCTCGATAGGATTGATAACTAGACTGCAGCGGAAGAAGAAGGCACCTTGGCCCACTCTACCATTGCAGATTGGGTTATATGAGACTCGGAGTATCAAGCAAGCGGATGTCGAAGTAGAACTAATGAAGAAGTATCCACTCGACCTTCGAAGCTACAATTTGTATGACCCACATTGCATTATGAAGGATCACCACACGAGAGTTCAATTCAACTAGATCTACGGGGCATTTCATTGGGCCGAGGAGGACCCATGGAGATATTGTTACAGTTTCTCCAGACGCAATGAACCACTTGGATTCGTTGTGGAGTGGTTAGCGAAGAAGCGTAAGCAGCATCATGGAGAGCACCAGTAGTAGATGCAGTAGCATTAGTGGCAGTAGAGCTAAGCATACCAGTGTGCGACAAAGGGAAGAGGAAGATTGTTGATCGCATGGAAGAGGAGAAAAGTGGCAAGTTTCAAGCAGATCCACTTGTAGAGAAAGAAGCTATGGATGTAGAGGCAAAGAGGAAGCAGCACGACAAGCGAATCACACGAAGGTAGAAGGACGAGAAGAGAATGGAAGAAGTAGAGAAGGAGTTTCATGAGCTGAGGGAGCAACTCCGAAAGGAACAAGAGCTGCACAAACAGGAAAGGGAAGTGTAGTAGTAGCAGATATAGTAGGGGGCGCAACATGTGCCAATAGATGAAGCAGCGCCCATACAAGTAGTTGATTCATCTAAACAGCTGGAATCAGGAAAATAGGGTGAACCATCGCAGGGGCAAGACTTTTCTCATGAGATAGATTAGTCACTTCAATAGTTGGATGCAGACATGGAGCAGCAAGAGTTGGAACAGGACACTGACCTCACGCCTCACCACAAAGAGGTCGACTCATCCACTTCAAGGCATCCAGATGATGAGCAAATCTCGGTTGACCAAGGAGGCACTGAGATCCTTGGAGATCAACTGAAATAAGAGATGCACAACATCTCGTTTGATGAATCCCAACATAGAGTTGTGCAGTCTCGTGGAGTGTCGACTTCAGAGGATCAAACATCCCCTGCGCAAGTTGAAGAACGAGTGATCATGATTGATGTGCGCAAACATCCAACTGTCTTGGTCGATGCAGCCAGAGTGTATGCCAAAGCCACTAGCTCAAGTGTTCACTTCCTAATAGCTGAGAATGAGCAAATGGAAAATGAACTACAAATGGCTAAGCAAGGAGGAGACTTGATGATAATGTCCGCTCGATATGAACTGAAGAAGGCAATTGTTTAGTCAATTTAGTGTCCTAAATTGCTTGCATAAATTATCAACCGAGGTTTGTAAATTGATGAAGTGTGGTGCACTATATGTGCTTAGTTAACCTTTCTCTTACTTCGCTGTTTTGTATTTTATGTTCGTTTTTGGGGGTTTCTATTCTTTGATGTCTAAGAATGTACAACCTGAAACTATGAGAAAATTTAAGTGGATCTAATGAATTTTAAAGGAAAATAAATGTTGCTAAGTTAATCTAATTTCCTAAAAATGGACCAAGAATTGTTGGCTAGTTAGAACCTAATAAGAAAACAGGGCATCTATCTTATCTTATCATTAGTCCTAATCCATGGATCTGATTCTTAAAACCAAGAGTGAAATTGATCCAAAAAGTAACTCAGTAATTGCATTCATTTAAACATTCAACCATTCAATTTTGGAATATGATTAAATAAATCTCCTTGAAATGATTTTTTGGAATATCAGTGATGCAACTAAGGACTTGACAAAAAAAATGTAAAACTAACAATGTAGTGAGTAAATTCAATCACTGTATGAATTAGATATTTAACCATTTAAGTTAGGGTCATCATCATTTTGAAATGGTTTTTAAAAACATCCATTAACACAATTAATTGACAATTATGTTCGAAGGGAATGAATGACAAAACAGTAAGAAAACTAAGCAACTATGTATTCTTATTACTTCATTCTTAATTCAGTTTGGAAACAAAGTCCATTTTTCCACGAAATATCTTAGAAGAACAAGGATGCATAGTTGTGGTTTTATCCTTACACTATTGGTGAAAAACTGAAATGAAATATCATTCTAAATTACAAAACAAACTTGTTGAAAACGCAGTAATAGAAATTAAATTGAAAACAACAAATGAAAAACCTCCTTCAATGCAGGGGCCTCTACAATTGATGTGATTGGAATGCTAGCTAGTTAAGTATGCACTTTAAACCATCATTGGCAACATGAAGTTTGTATTATGAACAAAACAAAGTATGAATACAGAGTATCAGCAAAAATCCTGAACTTAACGTAATTCCTTCTAACTTCTAACTACTTCTTGGTTCCATGCAACCGATATTTATAGGAAAATAACTAACTGTTTATGAGATAAACTTGCTACAGGTGGCTAGTTTGAATTAAATCTAACATCACTGTTTATGAGAAAAACTTGCTACAGGTGGCTTAATTTGAATTGTAATAGGATTGTTTAAACTTCTAATTAGCTGCAGGTGGCTAATTCAAATTAAATCTTCAACAGAATTGTTAGACTCTTGATTAGCTACGAAAGAGAAAATCAAGAGTCCTACTGCTTCTAGATAACGTATTTTGACTCCATCTTTGACCATGACCTTAGGCTTGCTTTTCCGTCATTCTGGACTGAGTGAATATGATAGAATCCATGTGGAGATGATTCTAGAAATGCCCATGTGGCCCAATTCTTCATTTGACACTTCAAACCTGCCAAACAATGAGAGTAGTTACGGAATCCACAGAAAGCTGCAGAATAGGCTGCATTCTGTAATTAATTTTCAAAATTCAATTGAAATAGAAAGAACATGAAAATATAATATGGTGACCATTTTAATGCTTTCCTTAAGACAAAACCTAACATTTATCATTGATTGGGTCTGCATTCTTATGAGAAAGTGAGAGAAAGAGGTGAGAAAAATGTTAAGGAGAGGGTAATTTTGAGGTTCAACATACCCACACTGCAAAATCATTGCATGTCCTCGTGCAATTTTCCAAAAATGTGAGTTCTACCTCCCTTATGCATTTGCTCAGACACCTTTGTTAGTACATCCAATTTCCTTCTTTTGCTCTTCTTTGAAGTGATTGTCATTCTAGGTTTTCTCATAAGAAGCCTGTACTTAAGGTTAATGACTGCTTTGTTCAAAATCTTATTCTTTCTTTTCAATTTCCTGTTTTTCTTATACCACAGTCCTAGATGCAGAATGGTATTATCATGAATTGCCTTGTCCAATTTATTTTTTTCCTTCAAGGTTTCATTCTCTTGTTTGATATGTATGTTCAATATCTCTAATTCATAAATCTCCTGTTTGAGAGTATCAATTACAGGTTCTTGTGGATTGGCAGAAGGTTCTGATTTCATTAAGGCACTTCTCTTCTCCATTGATTCTATATAATCATTTATTTGTTGTTGCACTGGGTCTATGCCTAGAGATATTCTGCTTGGGCTACCTTCAAAATGATAATGAGGAGAATTTTGAGGATTCTGTGCAAGAGAGATGTTAACAGGAGATGTTTCTGGGGTTTCCTCGTCTAATTTTATGAACTTTGTCTCTTTTGATGATTTTTTCTTTACCAAACCTCAGAGTCTAGAGCTTCTTCTAAGTTGTGGAGGACTTACATTCTCCTCATTTGTGACCTGTTTCTCCTTTCTTATCTTCCCTCTTGCCTTGATTTGCTTCCTAATTTATGTCAGTTCTTCAGAGATTAACTTTTCATCATCTTTCTATAATGAAGACTCAGGTCTGTTGTCAATAGTTATACCAGTCTTCTTTCTTCTACTTCTTCTGACATTATCTTCTTTAGGTGACTCTGATGCTTCTTGGAAATGGTTTCTAATAAGGAAATTATCCCATGTATCTCCTATGCTTTTTAAATGAAACTCAATCAATACCTTTATCAGCCCATGATGATACATGGTTCTATCTATGGACTCTATTTTCTTTTGAACGTTTGAGGCCATCCTTCTTAAACTATTTAGCAGGAAGAAAGGAAGATTGATTTCTCCATTTCCTAATAAATTCATTAGTAAACGGATATGGTAGACATACATGCAACCAAACCTCCCCTCACAGGTGATAAATATCTATAATATCAAGAGTATGTTCCTCCACTTACATTTAAGAGCTGAAATGGGAATTCCTTTTCTAAAAACAGAGACATCCATACCTGGGTTTTTGAGTATTACTATCCATGATTCACTATGGAACTCCTTGTTTTTGAACCATCTTTCACCATGCCTTGGAAGTTCTGTAGCCTCGATTATGAATGACTCAGTCACTGCAAACTTAATATCTCCAATTCCTACCTTTGTGCTATCAAAAGATCGAGCAAAGGATCTTGTAATCTCCTTATGAAACCCATCAAATTTCTCGATGAATTTAACCCATCGAGATTTCTTCAACATTTCTTTGAGTTGTGGGTATCCTTCCACGTACTTTGCTCCTACAAATTCTGACCTGACAATTAGCCCCATGCCTTCTACTACGCAGAGTTCTCAACCTTCGAAATTACCTTTCCCAGTTTTGTGAAATGAATTTACTACGAATATGGTGAAAGGAACTACGGGTTTGTATGAAATAAGTAGATGGTAGGAGTTTTGGAGAAACATATACTAGTTTGTCACATCGTAGTCATGACCGTTAATAACAACGAGGGAGTTAATTATTGACCATTATGTGACAAAATATGGAGGATGTGGCAGATATGTAGTATGATGGAGATTGCAATCAAATCAAATGACGATTCGTCAAGGAAACATATGAATATCCATATTATAAATGCTTTATGCATTAACCTTGCTATTTAAAATCAATTTTTACACTTTACCTTTTAGAACTTAACCTTTTCGTTTTTTGTTTTCTTTGATGTTGATCCGCAAGTACCCTTTTAGCATATTGGTCTTCAAATACAAGGTTCTTCAATTCCCTGCAATCATCATTTGTTTGGAAGATGTATAATTATGTCAGATATGTTGAATGAGATATGGTTGCAGAATCAAATTAGCTACAGAATGGAATTAGCTATAGAACATGATAAAAATGATGGCTATGCAACATGAATGTGAAATGAAATGGAAATGGAATATGACAGTGAAAGGGAATGAAAGTGAAGTGAGATGGAATGGAACTTTAAAATAAAATAAAAATGGGGTGAGATGGAATGAAATGAAATGAATTTGCAAATTAGGAACTGCAAATGAATGTAGCTTTATGTCACTACTTATTACAGAAAGAAAATGGAAAATATAGTATGTCAAAAATCTCTGATTTTCACCCTATATTTCCTGTATAAGTATGCCAATTAATAATTGGTTTTCATACTTATACATTTATTATTATTATTATATACAGGAAAAACAAAATCTAAGTTAGTGGAGAAGAATAATTCTTCTTCGTCGACTTCATTTTAGTGTCATCTTGGAAAATCTTGACGAAATCCTTTCTTGAAATTGGCTTATGATATATCTTCAACCGATGATCATTCACAAGAAGAGGTACCTTTCTTTCATCTATTGTCCTTATTCTCACTGCTCCATTATTAAAGACTTCTTCAATCTCATATGGCCCAAGCCAATAAGTCTAAAACTTTCCTTGAAAATATTTGAATTTTGAATCGAACAAAAGCGTCCAATCCCCTGCTTGAAACTTCTTCTCCTTGATATACTTATCATGCCATTTAGCCCTTTGTTGTTGGACTAAACTGGTTCTTTGAACTACATCTTACCTAATTTCATCAAGCTCATTGAGTTGCTCCAATATATGTTTCTGTGCTTCTAATAAATCCAGTCCCAATTAGACTGCCATCTTGAAGGTTCTGATTTGAAACTCTATAGAGAACAGGACTTTCTTCCCATAAACGATCTCATAGGGAATATGTCTTGTTGTGTTCCTCCATGTAGTTCTGTAGACCCATAAGGCTTCAGGAAGCCTTTCTGCCCAATCTCTTTTGTGTAGATGTACAGTCTTAGTAAGAATTCATTCAATCACCTTATTGGAAGATTCAACTTGATTGTTTGCTTGTGGATGATAAGGAGTAGACTTTTTATGTTTGATATTGTATTCTTCCACAAGCCTTTCCACTATTTTATATGTAAATTGAGATCCTTGATCTGTCACAATTTCTCTTGGAACACCAAAACGAGTGAAGATGCCCTCAAAAAGAAAATTAACTACATATTTTTCATTAGCAAAAGGTAATGCTTTAGCCTCTACCCATTTGATGACATAATTAGTGCATACCAAAATATACTTCTTTTGTTTAGATGGAGGATTAACTGGTCCAACAAAATCCAAGGCCCATTTTTCAAAAGGTTCAATGAGTACCTGAGTTTTTCGTGGCATTTCATCTAAAGGAGCAAGTTTTCCTACCCTTTGGCAGCTATCATACCTTTTGACATATTCTTTGGCATCTCTGAAGATGGAGGGCCAATAATATCCTAAATGAAGGATTTTATAGGTTGTCCTCTCGTCAAAAAAGTTTCCACCACAAGGTTCATTATGACATGCCTTAAGAATTTCAGGCATTTCATCTTCTTGAACACATCTTTTGATCATGAGATTTGGACCTGTTTTATACAATTCATTAGTAATCCATGAGTAACTTGCACTTTTTTGAATGATTTTTCTTTTCTCCTTAGGAAACAAATGTGAAGGTAATTTTGCTGTGACTAAGTAATTGGCAATATCTGCAAACCAAGGGGTCTGAGTACTTACTGCAAAAAGATATTCATCAGGAAAATTATCTTCAACTAGAGTGTCATCTTTGATATTTTGAATTCTAGACAAGAAATCAGCAACTATGTTTTGTTTTCCAGGTCCATCTAGAACAGTGATGTTGAATTCTTGCAGGAGTAATAACCATCTTGTAACTCTGCCATTAGTAATAGGTTTATTCAGTAAGTACCTAATTGCAAAGTGATATGTATGAACAAACATTTCATAGCCTGTTATGTAATGTCTGAACTTATTGATAGCATGAACAACAACTAAGAATTCCTTTTCAGTTACAGTGTAACTTAACTGAGTGGGAGTCAAATTCTTGTTTGTGTAATAAATGGCATAGGGTATCAAATCTTTTTGTCCTAATACAGCTCCCAGAGCTGTATCTGAAGCATCTGTTGAAATGTGAAAAGGTAGTTTCCAATTTGGACCTCTTAATATGGGTGCCTCAGAAATTTTTGCTTTTAAAGTCTCAAATGCCAACTGGCAATCAGGATTCCAATTGAATTCACAATCTTTGGTGAGTAATTTGAAGAGTGGGGATGCTAGTTTAGTGAAATTTTCTATAAATATTATGTAGTATCCTGTGAATCCTAGAAAACTTCTAACATCCTTTTGACAACTTGGAATTGATAGTTTAGAGATGACTTCAACTTTAGATTTATCAACTTTAATTCCATATCCTGAAATGTGATGTCCTAAAACAATCCCTTCTGTAAACATCATAAAACATTTTTCATGGCTTAGTGAAAGGTTTGCTTCCTTACATATTTTAAGAACTTTTTCCAAATTTTCTAAAGCTTCTTCAAATGTATTCTCATAAACTGTAAAGTCATCCATATACACCTCTACACAATCATGTATTAGATCAAAAAAAATTCCTAGTACTACTCTTTCGAATGTTGCAGCTGCATTGCACAATCCAAAAGGGAGTACTTGGTAGGCATAAGTTCCCCATGAACAGGTGAATTTGGTTTTATCTTGATCTTTAGGTGCTACCTAAATCTGATTGTAACCACTAAAACCATCCAAAAATGAGAAATACTTCTTACCTGTTAATGTATCTAACACTTGATCTATAAAGGGCAAAGGAAAATGATCTTTTAGGGTAGCTTTATTCAATTCTTGATAATCAATACATACCCTCCATTTACCATTCTTTTTAGGCACAATCACTAAAGGACAAACCCATTGGCTATCTGAAATTGGGTAAATGAAGTTTACATTCAGCAATTTTTGCAACTCTTCTTTCACAATTTCCCTAAGATTTGGATTCATTCTTCTTTGAGGTTGTCTGATAGGTTTACAATTTTCCTCAATGTAGATGTGATGTATACAAGTCCTAGGACTAATTCCTCTCATGTCATTGTATTCCCATGCATATGCAGAAGAATGTTGTTTAATGTTTTGATTAGATTTTCCTGTTGTAATTTTTTGAAGTTATTATTTATGTTCAATGTTTTTCCCAGAAATATTTCAACTGTAGAGCTACCAAATTCTTCCATAGAATAACATCTGCCTAGATGAAAAATATTCAATATTAGATTTTTCTTGAAATTGTTCATGTTCATGTTCTGGAGATGATTCAAAATTTTCCATTGTATTTAAGATTTGACTATCTTCACTAATGGTTGAAATAGTTAAGAGAGGCTGAATATCATTTTCACCATCAATCCATTCTTTGTCATCTATCTCTGTGATTGTTCTTTTTGGAGTATATAGAGTGAATTTCTTAGTTGGGTTACCTCAAAGATATACATATCACCAAATCTACAACTAATGAAAGCATCATCTGTAGCTAGCCAAGGTCTTCCTAATATAAGTGGATGTCCTCGTAGATTGTTCTTTGGGGTTAATATCATAAAATCAATAGGGTACTCCCATGACTCTAAATACACTGAAATATCTTCTAACACACCATCTAGTTTGATTACAGATCTATCTGCCAATTGCAGTAATGTAGGTGTATAAAGAAGATTAGGAAGCTTGAGTTGTTCCATGTCTTGTTTTCTCATGATGTTTATTGTTGCTCCTAAATCAATTAAGGTATTCAGAATTTCAACTCCATTGATATGTGTTTTTACAACTGGACTTCCTGTATCTACATATTTTTGTATGGCAATTGATCCCATCGTTATGTCCGTTATTTTTCCTACTAGTTGAATTCTTTTTACTTCTTTTGTTTTTGTTACTGGTTTCTTCATGCTTAATTCCTTTATTGTTTTAGCTAGAATTGGAATCTTCTTAATGTCTTGTAACAAAGGGATTTTGATACAAGCATTTTTCAATTCATCTAGAAAATCATAATTAGGCAACATAATATGCTTTTCTACCCCTCTATCAACTTGTAATCTTTCAGGAAAAGGAGGTGTAGGAGTGGATACCGGTGGTTGCTCTATGATAGGAGTTGAGTTTATTGGTTCTTTATGTTCTTCATTTTCAGTATTCTAGTTTTGAAGAGATGTTCCTTCAAAACTTTTATTTGGTTGTAGCGAATCTTCCTAAGAATTGTCTTGTTCTTGAATAACTACATAAGGCTTTTTCTTTTCTAATATCCTACCAGATCTCAGTGGGACATCATTAAGATCTAAAGGAGTGATCATATAAGTTGGAAATTGTTGTCCTTCCACCACATAGGTATTCTGAGGATTTTTATTGTTGGGGTTTGGTAATGGTTGGGCAGGTAACTGATTTGGTCCATATGGGAATGGCAGTGAAAGTTGAGGGTTTTGGTTTTGAAGTTGGGGCTATTGATTTTGTTGAGGAATTTGTTGGGGAAGATAGTTTGGATATGATGGAGGATATTGATAGTATTAAGAGAATCTTCCATAGGGATTTTGCATTCCTTGAGCCCAACATTGAGATTGAGATTGAGACCAATGTTGCTGCCAAGAATTCCAATTTGGAGGGGGTTGAATATACATTTGGTTGTTAAAACCCTAGTTTTGTTGCCCCTACCAAGGTCTTCTAGAGACAAAGCAAAGAGATTCTATTGGATCTGAAATTGTTTCCTCTTGAAAAACAGCCTTAAGGCCAGGAATTGAAGGACAACTTTTGGTCTCATGGTTTTCTAAACAAATCACACAAGTCTATGATTTTTGCATCCAAAGGGCATTCTCTTAAAGCATGCTTTTTTCTGCATTTGGAACAAAAAATAGCTAAAGCATCAGTCTCGGCTTTCTGCTTGTTTTGTAACTTAAGGGTGTATATCTGTTCATTAAGGCTCCCTAGAATATCTGTTTTAAATTCATCAAGCATGTTTCCAATTTCTGCCCTACTCATTGACCCAATTGCAGATTTATTCACTCTAACAAAGAGAAGGATCTCTGGGACCTTTCCCATTTTTGGACTTTCCTCTTGAGAGATGAACACATAATTCTCCAATGTCACTTAATGGGATTTGAGAGATATCTCCCTTCCCCATCATGTTAAGGATGTCTATCCACTCATCTCTAATGGCTTTTAATAAAAGAGCTTTTAAAGTATCTTGATCTAAGTTATCCATTTTTGCACTTTTAAGTTATAGTTAAATATTTCAATTAAATCCTCCAAATTTTCATCCTCTCTTTGCATAATTTTAAACACTTCATCTTTGTGATTGATAGGCATGCAATAATCTAAATACCTGTCCAAAAAACACTTTCTTCATGTCATTCCATGTTCTAATAGATTGAGTGACCAATCTCATGAACGATTTTAAAGCAGCTTCTTTCAATGTCGAAGGAAACAATTTGAGTTTTTGAGAGTCTTGTAAATAATCATAAGTTCTCCACAAGACTTCAAATTCAAATAAAAAGGTTTCAGGATCTTCACTTTTTGATCCATGAAAAATTGGGAGGATAGAAGGTGAGATATTTTTCATTGTGGCATTTGTTTCTTCATAAACTATAGGGAATCCAAAAGAATTATCAACTTCCCTATTTCCTCTACCTCCTCCATTATTTCCTCTACCTTCTCCATTATTTCCTCTACCTCTTCCTGCTCCAAATAGTGAAAATTCTCCATCCTCTCCTTCTTCTTCTCTTCCTGCCATTATAGTTTCTTTAGAGTTAATATAAGATTCAACCTGCAAGGTTAATTTCTCTTCCTCTGGTTCCTCTATCAATGTGGTATGTGGAAGAAAGGTTCTACTTCTCCCTCTCCCCTAGGAATTCTTAATTCTTCAACTAAAATATGTTCCCCTGTAGAGGTGAAAAGGGCTACGCCTTCTGTTGGAGATCCAAGATTTTCTTCCTCTAGGACTTCCTCAGTAGATGAAGTAGGAGATCCTCTTAAAGAGATTTCTGACCTTAGAACTTCAGGAAGTCTATGGCTAGGGATATGAGTTGGAGATGGAGGTGTATCTCTTCTTAGTCTTGGTGGAGTAAGTGGTGTTGTAGGAATTAAACTCATGTCTCTAGCTATGAATCTACCCCTAAAGTCTCTTTCTTTACGCATATCATTTTTTTTTTTATGTAAGAGATGAGGTTACCTAATTACACTTCCCCGGAAATGGCGCCAAAATGTTTATCAATTTAGCGTCCTAAATTGCTTGCATAAATTATCAACCAAGGTTTGTAAACTGATGAAGTGTGGTGCACTATAGGTGCTTAGTTAACCTTTCTCTTTCTTTGTTGTTTTGTATTTTATGTTCGTTTTTGGGGGTTTCTATTCTTTGACATCTAAGAATGTAAAACCTGAAACTATGAGAAAATTTTAGTAGATCTAATGAATTTTAAAGGAAAGGAAATGTTCCTAAGTTAATCTAATTTCCTAAAAATGGACCAAGAACTATTGGCTAGTTAGAACCTAATAAGAAAACAGAGCATCTATCTTATCTTATCATTAGTCCTAATCCATGGATCTAATTCTTAAAATCAAGAGTGAAATTGATGTAGAAAGTAACTCAGTAATTGAATTCATTTAAACATTCAACCATTCAATTTTGGAATATGATTAAATCAATCTCCTTGAAATGATTTTTTGGAATATCAGTGATGCAACTAAGTAAGGGCAAAAAAAAAGGTAAAAGCATGTAAAACTAACAATGTAGTGAATAAATTCAATCACTGTTGAATTAGATATTTAACCATTTAAGTGAGGATCATCATCATTTTGAAATGGTTTTTGAAAACATCCATTAACATAGTTAATAGACAATTTTGTTCGAAGAGAACGAATGAAAAAACAGTAAGAAAACTAAGAAACTATGTATTCGTATTACTTCAATCTTAATTCAGTTTGGAAACAAAGTCATTTTTTCCACAAAATATCTTCGAAGAACAAGTCTACACAGTTGCGATTTTATCCTTACACTATTGGTTAAAAACTGAAATGAAATATCATTCTAAATTAGAAAACAAAGTAATAGAAATTAAACTGAAAACAACAATTGAAAAACCTCCTTCAATGCAGGGGCCCTCTGCAACTGATGTGGCTAGAATGCTAGCTAGTTAAGGATGCACTTTAAACCATCATTGGCCGCACGAAGTTTTGTATTATGAACAAAACAAAGTCTGAATACAGAGTATCAGCAAAAAGCTTGAACTTAACGTAATTCCTTCTAACTTCTAACTACTTCTCAGTTCCATGCAACCGATATTTATAGGAAAATAGCATAACTATTTATGAGATAAACTTGCTATAGGTGGCTAATTCAAATTAAATCTAACATGATTTTTTATGAGAAAATCTTGCTACATATGGCTTAATTCGAATTG
The DNA here is from genome assembly GCA_000404065.3 of Pinus taeda. Lineage (NCBI taxonomy): Eukaryota > Viridiplantae > Streptophyta > Pinopsida > Pinales > Pinaceae > Pinus > Pinus taeda. The sequence continues at coordinate 97,367 of APFE031719521.1, forward strand.
TAATAGGACTGTTTAAACTTCTGATAAGCTATAGGTGGATAATTTGAATTAAATCTTCAATAGAATTGTTAGACTCTTGATTAGCTACGAAAGAGAAAATCAAGAGTCCTACTGCTTCTAGATAACGTTTTTTGACTCCATCTTTGAGCATGACCTTAGGCTTGATTTTCCATCGTTCTGGACCGAGTGAATAGGATAGAATCCATGTGGAGATGATTCTAGAAATTCCCATGTGGCCCAGTTCTTCATTTGACACCTGGAACCTATCACAATTAGCTGAAGAATAGGCTGCGTTCTGTAGCTAATTTGTAAAAATCAATTCAAATAGCAAGAACATGAAAATATAATATGGTGATCATTTTAATGCTTTCCTTAAGACAAAACCTATCATTTATCATTGATTGGGTTTGTAGTCTTATGACAAAGTGAGAGAAAAAGGTGAGAAAAAATGTCAAGGAGAGGATAATTCTGAGGTTCAACAGCAATACTAGATGAAGTATTGTCTCTTGACACAGTTATGCAAGAATTGTACTCCAAGTTTGGTACCATGCACAAAGTAGTCATCGATCTCAACGGATGGCAGCAGCGATGCACTAGAAGAGCACGCTTCTTCACGAACGTGCATGCCATTATTAATGACATGAAAACATGGACGATGAAGTACAAGGGAGCCCCACTTCACTTGCCTAAGATAACAAGGGTCAATGTCGTCGAGCTGAAAGCATGTATCGAGAGTCAGATCCAGAACTATGAGGATCTCTCGTAACTCATCACGAGCATATAGGCTTCTCATGCATGAGTATTCAAGAGCATGGATGTTGTGGTGCACACACATGTGATCCCATCACTTGGGACTCTCACCCAGGCGAAAACAAAGAAGCAGGTCTGACTAGAGCTTGACTCGTACTTTGACGAGTTGATGTGCATCGCCACCAACCCAGACTTGCCTATCAATTCAGACATCATGTACAAGTATGTTGTTGGTCCGAACACATTGAAGACAATGATGTGCATGCTTTCAGACAAGATGGATAGAGGAGCCTGAGCAGTGTACATGGATGCTATGGAGGCGAAGTTCAGGTTTCATATTAATGCCACTCAAAACACATGGACACTATCAGAGACTACAAAGCTTGGCATCAATATGTTATTATTTATCAGCATGAGGATGTTGAGCAATTGGACATCTATAGTTGTCTAAGTCAGAGTGATGTCTAGTTTGGCTTGCTCAAGCCATTGTGTTCACATGGGTACATGTGCATTGTAATGTTGAGTCATGTCAAGTGTAAGTCAAGTGTCAATAGTGAATGTAACAGTCATAGAGTAGGTGAAGAGTCATGAGGGTAGTTGAACAGTCACAAACGGGAATGTCAAGGGCCACCCCAACCTTTGCCATAAATAGTCCCTCATAACTAATTGTATAGGCTTTTGGTCAGCCAAGCTTCTGATAAGACTATCTTGGATAAAGCTTAGACAGTATTGTAATGCGCCTTGGCTTCTCCACTGCACGGAGCTAGTTCATCTCTTTGGAGGAGTAGGGAAATGTGGTTGTAACGTTCCATGATTGCGGCTAGTAGGTTTACATGGATGTATTGTATGATTGGGACTTACACTTCTTTATATAATAAGAGCCAGTACATTTTCATGCATATGTTGTTATTGTATTTGGACTGCTCTGATTGCTTAGCAATGTATCTTTTTTAACTTACATAGTTGTGTATGAACTACTTTGTATGTGATTATATGAATCTTGTTGCAGATATGATGTTGGTTTAACCATAACTTTGGATTGTCGACTGATCTGCGTTCCAGCTTGTGATGCATCTTCACTCGTGTGTTCCCTTCTCAGTTGAGTACTGCTACAAGTTGCCAAGGGGCACACTCATCTCACCCCCCATGTGTTAGAACCTCTCATTCACCTTCCTTGACTCACTGCAGCAGTCACACCCTTGATCCTAACAGAGTTATCTTACTTGCCTCTGTGTGACATCACAATCAAGGTATTACCTTATGACCCACTGTTGGGACTCCTACACCAAATAGTCTGAGGTCCAATTGGGACTTCTTACCATGGAGATCCCCTTGAGATGTTGGTAGGTCTAGTACCGTCAACATTTCTAGCGCTAGAAGAAGGGTAAGGTGACAAGTTGTGTCCTCTCATCCAGTTTTGAACCTTTGCATACCCTTCATGGATTCTTGCACACTTCTCCCCCCGCAATGTTTTTTGAATTGTGAAGATGTATCCATCATGGGGGAGTTTTTCAATCTCTTGTCCACTTTCACGTCTAATGGTGAAGGAAAAGTGGCCTGGCCTGAGTACTTACATGACTTTCTTGCCATGCTTCATGAGGAAGATGGATGATCTGACAAACAGGCCAACTTGCTACTTGCACACACACTTCGTGAATCTCCACGTCGATGGTTGCTCAGCCTACCAGCTAACAGCGTGCACTCACTTGAGCACTTATGTGATCTTATTGAAGACACTTTCTATCATTTTGATCTAGACCATCTTGACTGGAAACTGTTACAACAATGGAAGGATCTGCATGAATCATTTATTTATTTTTGGCATCACTTCCATGACTTGTAGTTTCATGCTCAAAGGAGCCAGATGAAATTTTCTTATCTTTGGGACCGATTCGAGTATTGCCTTAAGAAATCTACATGTCCCAAGAAGAATCTTGAGATCAAGACTCGCTCAACATTCTTCATTAATGGAGCTATGCAATCTCATGTGGATGCGGTCACAGTCTCAAATCACTGTCTGCATTCCTCTCATTCAACAACTCCATGACTGCCAAGTGATGTTGAAGATCATGCTCACACACTTGTTCATCTTTCACATTCTCCCAACATCACTTCACTCAATTTTCACGTAGATTTGGTTGTGATTCCTTTCATTTCTCACATGCATTATGTTCTATGACCTTCATCTTCACACTCAGGTGTTCCTCCAGATGATCCTGTCTTGTGTTCATCCATTCTGGACTCTTCACTTGTTGTGAATGAGGAACAACCCTTTGACAGATTTGGTGTTTCACAACTAACATGCGATGTCATTCATGAAGAGTATGAGTGGGAGCTTGAGAATCAACATTCGGTGAAGGAGGACTCCCTTCAGTCTGAGCCTCCTTCGTTATTTCCTAACATATTTGGTGAAACTTCCTCCATGATTTCACATGTGTGTCTTCATCCATGGATGCACCCATTGTTGATCACCCGTAGTACTCACCAGATGTTTGTCCGTCATTCGACAATGGAGAGGATAAGTTATTCATTGAAAATCCACTTGATCTTTCATCTGTCTTTTCCAAAAACACAGAGGATGAGTTTTTTCACTTTTCATCTTCCCCTCTATTTGATTCATCTGATCATGAGGATGTCGATGAAATCATTGATTTTTCTAATCGTGGCGGTCGTGATCCATTTGTTTACATATTTGATCACGATTATGACTCTATCACTGTTGATTTTTTGAAGCCATCGTTTTATGATGATCTACCTGATGATGAACTTGAAACACCCAAGATTGTCGAGGCACTTCAGCCCGAGCTGATGGTTATGTCAGGTCCTCGCTCTCTTAAGGTCAGTCTCACTTCCGATCATGAAACTATTTAATCACCCAAGGATCCTCATCACTCACATGTATGCATTGAAGATCCATCTCACACATAGATCACACTTCCTCCACTCGAACTTCTAGTCCCATTGCTCATGCATTGGAGGAATCTTATAATGGAAGCACATGTGTATGACACAGGTTATCTTTGTTTATTTAGTTTGCTTGCATGTATCGATCAAGAGGGTTCTTGTGCTTCAAAGTTGCACGCAGTGTCACATAGCACCATGATAAGTCCATGGACTTCTCGTCATGCACGTACACTCACTTATGTCTGGTGGGCTTTATCAGACACGAAATGTGGTTGCCTTCATTGTTATATCTTTCTTGCTTACTGGTTTGCACAACTGGGTTGCTCGCATACCAAGCATTCACTACCGTGGTTCAACCAATGCGCCAGTGGCTGCATTAGAAATATCACTTCACATGATCAAGCCCATGCACCATTAGTGTAGGAGTAAGAGTAGTGCTTTCTTTTGGTCAGTTTTCTTGCATGCTTGTTTACTTATTCGCTTTGTTTGCTTGTTTGTTTGCTTGCTTGTTTACTTACTTGATTTGATTTCACTTTTGCTTCTGCTCTTGCTTTGCTTTGTTGTTTGTTATTTCACTTGTTTTGCTTGTATAGTTCGCTTGTTTAGTTCGTAGGTTAGTGTTGCATGAAATCATGTATGACTCTTGAAATGAGATGGGTGAAGTACAAGAGGCCTTTTACAACTATCACTACTTGGTTATTTGTCATCTTGCCTCTGTATGAAGAGCTTGTTACTTTTAGTCTGTGATACGTCGAAGGAAAATATGTGCTATTCGAAGTGAACCTTGGTGAAAACACAACGCTTGCACGCTAATTAGTGCCACCTTCTCTAGTTGGTTGTTTTTGGGTTAACCCTTTTCAACTCAATCAAGTAGAGTAAGGTGAGGGGGGGAACCTTAACAGGAATGTCAGAGATATAATAAACTACTTCTCTTCTAGAACAACCTCTTCTACTCTCGATAAGTTGGGATCCATCTTCCACCTCTGAAATGAATAAGTGTTATGCACAGTTGAAAAAATGAAAAAATAAAAAGTCAAAAAATTGAAAATGAAAAATAAATAAGGCAAAAGAAGAGAAAGGCTTCCTGTGTAGGGAGGTGATGCAAGTAATTATGCCCAGGTACTGACCAGGATCTCTAGCAGAAGAGCCATGCTTGTATTCCTATGTGACTCTAGCATGGTACTATACAGGTCTCCTAGCAGTGGAGCAACACCAGAGATGAAACTAAGACTCTGGCGACTATACTGCTTGTGCACGTACATACCCCTCAACCCCAATTAAAACAACTATGTAGCCTTGTCTTGGAATGTGTGTCAATCGACCAAGAGTTTGGCAGATTCTACATCTTACAATCAAGCTAGTGTGAAACCAAGATGAGTTGAGAACTGGACAATACTTCGAAAGGTGTTAGACTTGCTTTTCATGAATAAGGTCCATTCAGAGAGCTGGATTTCTACCAGTGTGTTGCCAAGTGTTTTAGCGGCTACAACCACCCTCCAAAATTTTTCCTTAGCCTGTTTTGGAGCCTCCCTACCAACCTTTCACGGCATTTTGTCTTGCTTTGTCAAGTACACAAGTATTAGTGTTTTTCACGCACAAAGGTAGCCTGTCGAGAACAACTTGATGTGTTTCCCTCACAAAATATTCACCCGGACTTGCTCCAACTGTAGGTTGAGTAGCTTCCCCAAGAAAATTGCACATTTTTGGAGGGAAACCATCCTTCCCTCCAAAAATTACGCAATTTTGTCTAGCAGCCTACTAGGCTCCAGAATTACGCAATTCTATTAGCCAACACTCCAAGCAGCAATTGTGAAAATTTCCTCAGCATAACTACTCAACCCAGAATTTGCGCAAATCTAGGCAGCAGTCAGCTACTCTGCCCAGAAATTTCCAAACCTTTTGGGCAATCTGCCCAGCTCCCAGCCAGAAATGCGCATTTTTCTCAAGCAGTTGAGTAGCTGCATGCATGATCAATCTGGTTGACCGATTCCACCTGGGACCAAGGAAACTTGACTTGCATGCATGCATGAATTTTGCTTCCTGGAATAGCAAAAGGGAACATCCAAAAGGCATCTCATGATTCAGAGAGCTATTTTTAGGAGCCGGGGGTTACATGCAAAGTTGTTTAGAAGTTTCCCTCCAAGTGTTGCTTTTTCCTAGATTTGTGGCATGCACGTCACGAGCCCAAACTTATATATTCGACACATCAGAGCTCATTCTTTCACATCGATCTTGGAGCTCTGATATCCCACAGCACATCCAGGACTCTTCGACACATCCATCTCAGCTATTCATGGGTAAGTGGCCTCAACTTATCTTTTTCAGCATTTTGTCGCTTTTTGTGTATTTTGCTTGATTTCTTCGAACGATTGTTGTCATTTACATGTATACTAGCTTGTCCTAGCTTTGTTTCAGTTTTCGTTGCTATCTCATTGTTGTCGCATGCATGAAACTATTTTGTACGAACGTTCGCCTAACCGGTAAGCCTCTTCACCCACATGCATTTTGATCTCTTTGTTGAATCTTTCATTCATGTTTTGCATGCACTATCAATCACTTTTTATATCACTTAGTGTCAACATGTGTTCACTCTCTTATTTGCTTTCATTTTCCCGTTGGCAAGTCGAGCCAACCTTGTCCTAGACTCTGCCTTCACTGAGACTACATTGCATAATCTAGGGAAGGAAGGCTCTGCCTTCCTCTCCAAAAATGCACATTATTTCCCAGCACTAGCCTCTGGGACTGTTTTGCACATTTCTAGAGGACAATGACCGCTGGCCTAGGAAATTACGCAATTCAGTCCCTGGGCCTACAGTCCTTCCCAGCTGGAATTGTGCATTGCGCAATCCAGCAACCAGACTAGATTGGGCATTGTGCAGATCCAGCAGTCAATCACCCAACCTCCCAGAAGAAATTGTGCAATTTTGCTCATCAGTTTCTTAGGTATATGTTGTGTCATTCCCCAGAATTTTCTTTGTTTTTACTGAGAGATTTCTTGCCATCCACGTTTCTTATCTCCATATCTTTCAAGTGTTCATCTATCTCAATGGCTTCCAAGAGAACAAGATCTTAGGACACTGATGGAAATGCAGTTGGAGTAGCAGCTAAGCAAGTGTCCTCTAGTCTGTCAATCTATGAAGACACAAAGTCATATCTAGACAAGGACATCAAACTGAAGTGGCAAGAGGTCAATGAAACATTTGCGAGCGCTTTATGGGAACACCTCGAAGACCGTCATGTGTACGTGAACATTCACAAGTCCGACTTGTACCAGATTGCATGCAGATAGCCCGTATTCCCATGTCCAGACATGATACACTAGATCATCTCTCACACTGATCTCGAGATGATGACCTTGAGTAGTGTCAATGGGACGAAGCTTGCGACCTTTTGGGAACAGGATTATGATGAGATGTATCAGATGGCAAAGCCTGTGACTGTCATGGAGACTCCATTCATCTTACCCAACAGCAGTGCTAGCTCCAGGGACATTCTGAAGGATTGGGTAAAGGAGCGAGCTCGTTTCAAGATGACACCCAACTAGGTCTACAAGAAAAAGATACTGAGGAAGGCGTACTAATACTTGATCATATTTGCTTGTCGACTATATGGCCAAGCAAGCACGGAAACCTTCCCACAGAGTTGGGTAGTTACACTAGACTAAGTGGCTAGAGAAGGAAACCCATGTAACTGGTCTGCAATACTGGCTCAGCAGCTGAAGGAACAAGTCATGAAGGCTCGACAGTCACCCGGAGGTATGCATGTATCGAATTACATGTCCACCTACATCCTAGATGTAGTCTATTCCCGACAGGAGTTCCAGGGCTTGGAGTGGGCATGGTCACCGGTGGAGACTATAGTGAACACATATTTCAAGTTGTTGTTTGAATGCAACTTCAAAGGAGTAATCATATGGTTGTCTGATCATTTTGTTGTCTCTTTGTACAAGATGATATTCGAACAAAATCCACCCTACATGTCAAAGGAAGCAATGGAGGCATTGATAGGTATTGCAGATTGGTATGCCTCACCATCTCGCACTTTCATCTGAATGTTCAGTCCAGAGAAGCCTCTGCATGTCCTGCCAAAGTTTGCCTTGGACATACTTGTCATGCAGGAACTAGCATATCACATCTCGGTAGGATTGACAGCTAGAATGTAGTGGAAGAAGAAGGCACCTTGGCCCACTCTTCCCTTGTGGATTGGGTTATATGAGATCCAGAGTATCAAGCAAGCAGATGTCGAAGCAAAACTAATGAAGAAGTATCCATTCAAACTCCGAAGCTACAATCTGTATGTCCCACATTACATTGTGAAGGATCACTGCATGAGAGTTCAGTTCAACTGGATCTATGAGGCATTTCATTGGATCGAGGAGGACCCACGAAGATATTGTTATAGTTTCTCCATACCCAATGAATTGGCCGGATTCGTTGTGGAGTAGTTAGCAAAGTAGCGTGAAGCAACATCATGGAGAGCACCAACGGTAGCAGTAGTGGCAACAGAGACAAGCATACCAATGCGTGACAAAAGGAAGAGGAAGATTGTCAATCGCATGGACAAGGAGCAAAGATGCATGTTTTGAGCATATCCACTTGTAGAGAAAGTAGTTATGGCTATAGAGGCAAAGAGGTAGCAGTGTGACAAGTGAATCACATGAAGGCAAAAGGACAAGAAGAGAATGGAAGAAGTAGAGAAGGAGTTGCATGAACTGAGGTAGCAACTCCGAAAGGAGCAAGACCTATGAAATAGGAGAGGGAAGCGCAACAGCAGCAGATATAGTAGGGGCCGCAACTTGTGCCAAAAGACAAAGCAATGCCCATACAAGTAGTTGATTCATCTGAACAACTGGCATCAGGTGAACAAGGTGAACCATCGCAGGGGCAAGACTTTTCTCATGAGATAGATTAGGCACTTCAACAGTTGGATGCAGACATGGAGCAGTAGGAGTTGGAACAGGACACTGGCCTCATGCCTCACCACAAAGAGGTCAACTCACCCGCTTCAATGCCTCCAGATGATGAGGAAGTCTTGGATGACCAAGGAGGCACTGAGATCCTTAGAGATCATCCAAAAGAAGAGATGCACAACATCTCGTTTGATGAATCCCAACATGGAGTTGTGCAATCTCACAGAGTGTCAACTCCAAAGGATCAAACATCCCTTGCGCAAGTTGAAGAACGAGTGATTGTGACTGATGTGCACAAACATCCAGCTGCCTTGGCCAATGTAACTAGAGTGTATGCCGAAGCCACTAGCTCAAGTGTACGCTTCCTAATAGCTGAGAATGAGGGAATGGCAAAGGAACTGAGAATGGCCAAAAAAGGAGGAGACTTGGTGACAATGTGCTAAACTAAGAAGGCAATACTAGATGAAGTATTGTCTCTTAACACAGTTATGTGAGCATTGTACTCCAAGTTTGGTACCGTGCACAAAGCAATGGTCCATCTCAATGGATGGCAGCAGGGATGTGCTAGAAGAGCACCCATCTTGACAAACGTGCATGTTGTTGTTGATGACATGCAAACATAGACGATGAAGTACAAGGGAGCCCCACTTCACTTGCCTAAGATGATGAGGGTCATTGCGGTCAAGCTGAAAGCACGTACCCGAAGTTAGATACGGAAATACGAGGATCTCCCGCAACTCATCACGAGCATACAGGCTTCCCATGCATGAGTATTAAAGAGCATGGAATGCTGTGGTGCATACACATGCAATCCCATCACTTGGGACTCTCACTCAGGCAAAGACAAAGAAGCAGGTCCAACTAGAGCTTGACTCGTACTTCGATGAGTTGATGCACATCGCCACCAACCCAAACTTTCCTATCAATGTAGACATCATGCACAAGTATGTTGTTGGTCCGGCGACATCGAAGACAATAATGTGCATGCTTTCAAACGAGTTGGACAGAGGAGCCTGAGCAGTGTACCCGGATTCTATGGAGGCCAAGGTCAAGTTTCAGACTGATGTCACCGCGGAACACACGAACACTATTAGAGACTACAAATCTTGGCAACAATATGTTATTTTTGATCAGCATGAGGATGTTGAGTAGTTGGAATTCTATAATTGTCTAAGTCAGGGTGATGTCTAGTTTGGCTTGCTCAAGAAATTGTGTTCACATGGGTACGCATGCATTGTAATGTTGAGTCATGTCAAGTGTAAGTCAAGTGTCAATGGTGAATGTAACAGTCATAGAGTAGGTGAAGAGTCATGAGGGTAGTTGTCACAAAGTGGAATGTCAAGGGCCACCCCACCCTTTGCTATAAATAGTCCCTCATAACTCATTATATAGGCTTTTGTTCAGCCAAGCTTCTGATAAGACTATCTTGGAGAAAGCTTGGACAGTATTGTAACAAACCTTGGCTTCTCCACTGCACGGAGCTAGTTCATCTCTTTGGAGGAGCAGGCAGATGTGGTTGTAATGTTCCACTATTGGGGCTAGCAGGTTTACATGGATATATTGTATGATTAGGACTTACACTTCTTTATATAATAAGAGCCAGTACATTTTCATGCATATTTTGTAATAATAGTTGGACTGCTCCGGTTGCTTAGCAATGTATGTTTTTTAACTTGCGTAGTTGTGTATGAACTGCTTCATATGCAATTATATGAATCTTGTTGCATATGTGTTGTTGGTTTAACCATCACTTTGGATTATCGATCGATGTGCTTTCTAGCTTGTGATGCATCTTCGCTCGTGTGTTCCCTTCTCAGTTGAGTACTGCTGTAGGTTGTCAAGGGGTGCACTCATCTCACCCCCCATGTGTTAGAACCTCTCATTCACCTTCCTCGGTCACACCCTTTCTACTGATAGATTTATCTTACTTGCCTCTGTGCAACATCGCGGTCAAGGCATTACCATACGACCCACTGTCGGGACTCCTACACCAAACAGTCTGAGGTCTAATTGAGACTTCTTACCAAGGAGATCCTCTTAACATGTTGGTGGGTCCAGCACTGTCAACATTTCTGATGCTAGAAGGACGGCCAAATGACAAGTTGTGTCCTCTCATCCAGTTTTGAACCTTTGCATACCTTTCCTAGATTCTTACACTCTTCTCCCCCCTCAATGTTTTTCGAATCGTGAATATGTATCCATCACGAGGAATTTTTTCAATCTCTTGTCCACTTTCACGTCTGATGGTGAAGGAAAAATGGCCTACCCTGAGTACTTACATGACTTTCTTGCCTGCTTCATTAGGAAGATGGGTGTTCTGACGAACAGGTCAACTTGTTGTTTGCACACACACTTTGGTTATCTCCACATCGATGGCTACTCAGCCTACCAGTTGACAGTGTGCACTCACTTGAGCACTTTTGTGATCTTATTGAAGACACTTTCTATCGTTTTGATCCAGACCATCTTGACCAAAAATTGTTACAGCAATAGAAGGATCCGCATGAATCGGTTATTGATTTTTAGCAGCACTTCTCCATTCAAATGAAGGTGATTTATAGTTTTCAAATAAAATACAAGGTGATTTATATTTTTCAGAAAAATTACAAATATAATAAAGCAAAATAAAAGTCTAAAGTGGTTTTAACAAACACAGCTTGAAATAAAACCAAAAGACAATTTTATATTTTGTTACAATAACCCAGCTAAGATTCTGAGGAATACTACCCTCCCATACATTGTTGTAGTTCTTAGATATCCCCATGGGCTTCCATTCAAGTGGAGACCATGGTTGAATCTACATTTGACCAGTAAATATAGCGTCCTTGAGTGTTGGTAGCATATGAGTCGCTATATTAGATAAGCATCTAAGCATTAACCATTGGCTATAAGGTTTGAATAAGAAATTCCAATGGCATTCTAAGTCTATCTTAGATAGATTTTCAATCCTTTGAACCTTTTTCTTTGAAAACTCTTGCCATGTCTTAGTTAACAATTTAAAATCAGGAAGAGTCCCTCACAGTAACCTGAAATAAGATTTTCCTAACACATATTATCATTGATAACTTCAATAAGGTCATTTGAGATGTCCCTTGCATTGAATACTGTTGTTTCTGTCTGTTTCAAGTGAATTTCCCATTCTATGAAGACTATGTCCTTATGTGATTCTTCAATCCTTGGGAGATCAGTCAATATCCCTTCATCACTATTTTTCCATGTTATATATCCTACAATTTTCTCCTCAATATCATCAAATTATGTTCTCAGATCTGATAGTTGATCTACCAACGAACTAGTTGTTTGAGACAAATTGTGAATCATAGCTAACGTTTGACATAAAATGACCTTCTATTGAGCAAGGAGAGTATTTAATTCTCCTGCTTATTTTTTAAATTCGGCTAACTCGGGATTGACTTTCAGTTGTTCAATCTTCTGGTGTAATTCATGAATCTGGGCATCTCGGACCTTTAAATCAAAATCATGCTGAAATTTTAGGGAGTTTAATTTTTTTGAAGCTCTAGAAGTTGTCCTTGCAATTACTAAGCAATCATTTTCTTCTTATGCTCAAGGCCTTATTCCAATTGCATTATCATGTCATCCTTTTCCTTCAGAAGCTGTTGAATCTCAGTAGCTTTTACCATAATGGTAGAAGCATAACATCCTGTGAACTATGTGAGTATGTCAAGTTCCTCTGTAGGGGTAGTCTGTGAAATTTTCCATAGTACTTCAAAAGCAATGTTTCCAGGGACTAAGGCTTGGGATTGATAAATCATTCTCTTCTTTCTGTGTCTCTTGAAAATGGTCTTATGTTGGGGACTATAGAATATGTCTAGAAGAGAAGCTCTTCGAATCTAAAGATGACCTTGGAGGTCAAGAATAGTGGTACAATCTCTATATCTTCAACCTCTAAAGGCTTGTCAGAAGTCCCAATATCGATCGGGGTATTCTCTGCAGTATCGGAAATGTATAAGACCTTCTCCTATGATGGAGTCTTCAAAACCTCATTTTTATTTGCTTTAAGAACCTAGCTACATTGTTCCCAAATATCCTCAAGCTTAGAACTTGGCATATGTCCCTCAATCTGGGTAGAAGAAGAAGACCCTGTCTCTTTTGGATCAGGGATATCAATATTTTTTTCAAAAAAAATAACTGTAACTTCTTCCTGAATTGTTCTTTCTTGTGCAATTTTAAGCAAATCCAAGGGTAAACGGGATAGCCTTGCTTCCATGTATTATGAAAACTGAATAATTTCATGTGGAGATAGCTTTTTTGAAATTTGTTTGGAAACTATGGCATAGGTGGCATCTTTCTCAAAGACATCATTGAATTGATCAGGTTCATGAAAGAATTTCCTTATACTTGATTGGCCAGTAACTTTTTTAGCAGTTCCATGTGGACCATATTGTATGTTAGGGATATTAGGAAACTTTAGCTCTAAAATAGAGTTCACCTCAATAGTTGCATGTTTGAAATTATCTAATGTGAAAGTATCACAATGGAAAGGAAAGGTAGGTCATACTTTCTTATTGAATTCTTTGAGCACTTCAGATATTCTAGTACCAACAGTTTGGTAGGCTATTTCACAGATTAGCAGTTTATCAAGAACATACAAGGTCAAAACATGTGGATTTGCCAGACTGTTAAAAACCCGAATATAGGTAAACCATTCTTCACCAAACCAATTACCAACTCTGAGAAAATTTGTCTCTCCTTCCAGGGGAATTCTAGGAACCCTTTTATTAAAGATAATTTGATGAATTGGTAGCATGACATCATGGCATATCTTGTAGAAATGGGGTTGATACTTAGAATCCTAGAGGATATTATGGTATATATGAATAGGGGTAGGATCCTCTAAAGTCCAATTCCATCCCATGTTGAAAAAATTCATATTATAGCATAGGGCATCCATAACTTATGCACTCCTATAAAAAGGGGGAGTTACACCTTCTAAAACTGTATGCTTTCTTCTTAAATTCAAAATATGAGTGGTCAAGTTATTAGATAGAATATTTCCCCAATCCATTATATATTCTTCTGAAGTAGCATCTATTAAAGGATTCTATTTATCTGGAAACTTTTGAGTATTATTATAGGAAAAAATTCTACATACCATTACAGTAATTTGGCAATAAGGTCCTATAAGGGAGTCTACTGAATATATGCCATTTTCCTCATGCTTGTGCTTATTAGGATATCTCCTCCAATCCTTGGAGGGTTTTGATGGATGATCAATTCCACTCATGAGCTTTTCAACGAATTTTTTGTCATATTTATGCTGAGGAGTAAGAAAATGGTATATCGCACTAAAACCACTACCATTGAAAGAGTCGATGACTGTATCATTATTTGTTATAAATTTCCTATCTACAATGTTTAAATGTTTTACAACCCACCGAATCATATCCATGTACGGAAGGAGCTTGGTTCGAGTAGCAATTATATGTACAAATGAGTTTACAACATTGATGTAGGTGGTATCAGAAACTAGAGTTGAATCTTCAGCCCTAACAGTTCTTTGCGTAACCCTTGGTCCCTCTTCTTCCAACAATTGATAAATAGACTCCCATGAAGTGTTAGCAGTGCCTAAAGAACAAACTGTGTCTGAGAACGACCATGGTGTGTCAATATTTTTAGCTAGTGGAGCGGCTGGTTGTTTCTCAGCAACTAGTTTCTTTCTAGCTTTGGTTATCCTCGACATACCTTCTAAATTATGTTTATTGGAACTGGATTGCGATGTAAAACACAGTACTAAGTGATAATTCTCTCGCCTGAAATCTCTTTATGCAAATAATGAATTTCCATAACAATATATATCTTTAAAGGGTGAATCATGACAACCTTAATTCGAAATGAATGTTATTTTAGAACTTCGAAAACCATAAATTCACCACTCTTTGGAAATTAACTATAAAACGTGGATTCACGTGGGTGATGGACACATCAGCATATAAAAGGATCTTTATTGGACAAATCCCATGGTTTCATTCTAAAAGTTACGATATCTGAGACTTCCAATATATATTTTTCAAAGATTAATTGGTTATAAGTTTAGGGAGACAGATATACCAGGGTTTTGATATCTGGGATTTTAAACTGTGACATCCGATATGTAAAGTTATGATATAAGTAGAGACGGAATACCGGAGGGTTGAGATATCAGAGGGGAGGAATATCATAGATATCGGGTATCGGGAGTGCAAAATATCGGAACATTACGGTATCGGGAGTTTGGGAGTAGTGGAAGTGTTTGGTACTTAGGATATCGGGTATCAAAGATTTGTTACCTCAGGTATTTTAAATTGTGCCATGGATGAAAGTTACGATATTTGGAAGCTCTAATATACCAAGTGGCATTGTTGTGGGGCCGATGTTATTTTTAAATATTAAATATAAAAGAACCTCTCGTTTTGTGTTTTAGATATCGGGGAAGTTGTATCGAGGATTGTTTTATCGTAAATTTCCTATAAGGAATGTTACAATATTTGAATGTTCTAATATGACTAACCAGATAATGCATTATTTTAACAATGAAAGGCCTATTGGGTTTTATAATATGCGCATGTTTTGAATCCTCCGATATATAATTCTGATATATGAAACCTTTATAAGAGGGTTATTTTCTAAAAAAAAAAAAAAAAAAAAAAAAAAAAAAAAAACTTACTAAAATTGTCTTATCTTTATTAGGATTTAAGAATTTAATTAGATTTCAAAGGGTCCCCATTTATTTATTATATATACTAAATAAATTTTAATGGGGGGCTTGTTTAGTACTACAATAGTGACCAACTTCTGGCCAGATGACTTGTATTCATGGGTTGGGCAGTATTGTTGTGGATTATGCAATATCTGACACCCATGTTCTCATCCGTATTGTAAATTTTGACCTCCTAAATTACCATGAGCATGATTCTGACCACAAACCTTTATCCTTAACCCTAAATCTTGCATACACACCAACTACATGCAAAATAATTGTGAGAGTCAAAGCCACATTCATTTTGACATAAGTAAAATAGATCTCTTTTTATAGGATTTAAAGATGGATTTAGGTTTATTAATGTATAATGATAACATTGATCACATCTACTGCAATTTTACTACAACCTTTTCCACTACCATTAACAAATTCTCTATCGAGTCGTCGTATAGAAAGAATAATAGAACTTCCAACCCTTGGTATGGTAATGATTGTAAAACTGTCAGGAAAGAGATTAGATATCCTCCTAATGAAACTGTAAAGCTTGAAAAAATAAGTGTGTATAAAGCTCTTATCAAAAGGAAGAAAAGTTTCTATATTATAAGAGGCAAGAGCATCTTCTTCACCTTTCTAAAGTTTATCCTAGAACGTTTTGGAGGAATATACTTGTTCTTAAAACAAAGAAAATAATTTTATCCCCCTAAAGAACTGGGATATTTATCTTAAGAATATATATGACCCCTCGAACTCCATGGTCAACATCGTAAACACTCCTATAGAGGAGGATATATTTTCTTTGGAAGACGTGGAGTTTGAGATTAAGAAGCTTGCTAATGAGAAAGCTAGGGATATTGAAGGCTACCATGCTAGTATTTTCAAAATGGGAAGGTTTATCCTCATCCCTCATATTCACAAACTTCTCAATTTGGCAGTAAAACACAGCTTCCCTAACCCTATGACGCAAAGCCTTATTGTGCCTTCTTTAAAAGTGGGGATAAAAACACTCCCTATAACTATATGACCATTATGATTAGCCACGTTTTAGCTAAGTTGTATGGGCTTGTTTTAGAAAATAAGATTAGCCTATGGCTTGAAATCCATGGTAAAAGAGGTAAATGGCAAGTTGGATTTAGGAGACATCACTCAACTACTGACCATCTTGTTACTCTTAGGATCACTGTCGAGGAATGTCACAATAGTAAAATTGATCTCTTCTATTGTTTTGTTGACTTTATAAAATCTTTCGACACAGTTCCTTGGGATAAGATATTGCAAAGACTCAAAGAGATAATGGTTCCTCTCTAGTTCAGCTATACAAGAATGTTATCGCCAAGCTTAAGACCACTAAGGGTTGGTCTAAACAAATTAAATGCAATATTAGCATTAAACAAGGGTGTCCCATTTTCCCTACCTTTTTTAGCATTTACATCGATATGTTGTAGGTGTTTGGAAGTTGTGGGATGTGATGGCCCCAAGCTCGCTTTTATGGCCATTACTCTTCTCCTTTTTGCTGACGATATCATTCTTCTACCCAGAAGCCATGGTGATCTCGATAAGTAGCTTAGAATCCTCCATGATTTTTTCTCTAAGATGGGTATGACTCTTAATATCGACAAGACCAAAGTCATGATAATTAAATCTAGAAAGATCAACCATGATACTTTCATCTATCATAACAATTACTTAAAGAAAGTTTCTTCTTACAAATATTTAGGTATTCACATTCATCATCAACTCAACTAGAATTTTAGCATTGAGAAAAGGATTACTAGATGCTAGAAAGCTTATTATGAGCCTAAAATAAATTGTAAGTAGAATGATCTTTGGGTTTGAAGTTAAATAAATGTTTCTCTTTGATACTCTCATCACCCCTATTATTTTATATTGTTGTGAGGTTTTCGGTTGTAATTTATCTAGAGAATTGTGGAGGAAGATTGAGTTGATCTAGAAGAAATTTATAACCTACAACTTCAAGATTAAAGAAAATACCCCCTATCTTATCCTTTTTATTGAAGCTAACCCCTCCCCCATTGAGAGTATGCCTATGTTTAGGTATCTGTTGTATAAGAGGAATATTTACAACATGGAATCCAAGAGGATCCCCAAAACTTCTTCTAACTCTAGCCAAAGCCCCCACCTCTAGCTCAAGCAGGGATGATAAAAGCATTCCCACTCTTAGATCGACCATTGGGGGATAAAAGAGGAGATCATCTTGGAGAAGGATAATCCTAAAAATACTATTACTTCCAAATTTAAGGATAAGTTGTAGGGTGATAAGGAGTTAGAGGGGAAAATGAAACGGAGGTATTATAAGGAGGTGATCAACCCCACTCTTTCTAACAAGAATTATCTTTTTGTCTTGATTGATGCTAAGAATAAAATGAACATTGCGAAGATAAGAACTAAGTTGCATGAGCTTCTGTTAAACACACATGGAATTTGGAAAACTTATAGGATATATAATCATGATATGTCTTTATTATTCATAAGATATACATTTATAATACATTGGTGTGACTCTTGGATTCATCTTCCAAGGTCTCTTGTAATCCCTTTGATTTTCCAACTTCCACACCATAACCCTTAGAGGATTAGGTGTCCAACATTCCCCCCCTTAATCTGAAGGGGTATATTCGAGTCCAAGAAGAGAGCTATAATACAAAATACAATAATGAATGACAACAATAAGTTGAATGTGCTCTCTGAAATGACAGTATATAGTGGGAGAACTCAAGGTTTCAACTGAAGGTGGTTTATGGGTGACCACCAACCTAGAATTCTTAGTGAAGTTCCCATAACTCTTCCAAATATGTGAAGAAGCCGAAGTCTTCTGCTAGAGAAATTTCACCTTAATGCTTTGAAGAGGCATACCTTCAACCTGAAAAAGGGAGGTCCTAAACCTGCGGTGGTTTAAGGAAGGCCACCAACCAAAGGAACGCTTAGTGTGATTCCTGGAACTCTTCCAAATATGGTAAGAAACTGGAGCCTTCTGCTAGAGGAAGTTCACCTTAATGCTTTGAAGAGGGATCGTCAACCTGGAAAAAGGAAGTTCTAGAACTTGTGGTGGTTTAATAAAGGCCACCAACCAAAGGCATGCTTAGGAGATTATGTGTCTCTGGCTACAACTTTGAATCTGGGTATGGTTGTCTCTAGTCGTAAGCTCAGGCAACAGGTTCAGGTTGTGGCTTAGTCTCACTTGATTTATATTTGAAACTTGTATATACCATCAAATCCTCCCTGTCAAATACAAGGTGAGAACATGGAGAAAACTAAACTACAAGACTTTTTAATACTCTAAAATAAATTACGACATATCACTGAAATATCTTCTTGGTTGTTGAAGCCAATTGCAAAGAAGCGATCCATCCAATGCAAATCTTTGTTTTTGTAGGAGGCTTGTTTTTTAAGCATCTGTTTGAAGAATAAGTCTGATTACCACAATTCTTACACAGGTGAAGATCAAAATAATGATATTTCACATGGCTAACTAGGTCACAACGTTCGTATTTCACAATTTGTTGTTGTGGAGGAGGATCAGGGACAGGTGAATATGAAATCTCATGCAAAATTCCAGCGCTATTAAATTGGATGGGCTTGGAGTAGTCTAGAGTGTGAAGAGAAACCTGATTATCATATCGAAGACCTATTTTATGCTTGTTGTTGACAAGCTCTTCCCAAGGTCTCATAATGGAGTTGGGAAGTCTAGGCTGAATTTTTGCATCTGTATGCGAATCTAATCCTGGATCAACCTCAACTTTACTATCTTGATTAGTTTCTACATGTTAATGGGAGTCAAATTCCGACTCAAAAAGGGGATTTTTCTAAACAAAACCATGTTCAGAATGATGACTACATTGTTGTAACTCCACTTGTTGTAGATGAGATTCAAGTTGCAAAAACTATATCTTTTCTTGTGCATCTTGCAAAAAAAATTGAATATCAAAAATAGTGTCGTTGTTGATATTAACAGTGGATTCAACAATAAACACAATTAGAGTTCTCAATAACTCTAAGAAATTGTCAATTTGATCCATTACAAAAAAAAACTGGCAACTCCACCCTTCAACAATTATCAAATAGTAACAAGGAAAATAAATACCGACTTGAGGTCTCAACTCATATGCTATTGATTTTGCTAAGAAAAAAAGTAACCTTCCAATGATCTTACTTATGTCTGGAGGCAACACTAGTTAATTCACTTTTCTTGAGCACGGTATTCAAGCATAATTTTCAAGATCATTGATATTTGGATATTTGCTCTATCTTCTTGGCTCAGAAAAATTCCTTGGCCCCAAAAACTGAAATTTTAAACACAAAATTGAGACCTCATAGCTTAGCTTGTCTCTACATATTCTTGGATAATATTCAAGCTTACAGTTTCTCTTCACAACAACACAAGAGCACCCAACCACCTTTCACAAATAATTCAATGAAAATGACTCACCAACTAGATTCACAACATTCAATGCATATGACATATCAACCAGGTTCAATGCAATGTGAGGATACATCGTTCAATACAAATCAAAAACAACGCATATACCGAGATCAATGTTTAGTGTTCACCATCACATATATAAGTGATTAAAACATGCAATGGCATTCGATGTAATTTGATGTTCAACTAGTTTCCAACACAATTAATATAAGTAACAACTCAAAATTTTAACCATTGTCCATACGTATCACTTCAAAAATTTCAACTCACGAGACTTGAACTTACCATTAGACACGTAAATTTCAAATAGAGGGATTCCAACCAGTGCAATGAGGAACATGATTATTTGGAACTTACATCACCAAAATTCCAAGAAAAACATCGACACGATGCAAACCTCGAAGCTAACAACTCATCATTCAAATGATTCCCACAATAGAGCAATTACTCGTGAGTGGAATATTCAGCATGTTGCACATTCACTAAGAGTTTCAGCCACACCATCTTGGAAACGAACCATCAAAATATAGTCCACCATCACCATTAAGATCTGATTATTCTTTCTTGACTTCAATAATTGGTTTGCTCTTGAACTCGAAGTTGAATTCAGGAAACAAATATATATACGTTTTTTTAGGCCCTTTGATCCTTCACATAATTGCAAGAGTGGCATATAATACAATACATAATTATACTTCATTTGTATCACCATCTTTCCTCAAAATGATTTGTCCATTTTGTTTAACCCCATTCTTTGTCAAATCTAGATATGCATGTAGTGACCCTTGTGCATCTCCAGGCTCAGTATTTTTGATTGATTTGCTATAGATGCTACCAAAATTGATAATCCAAAAACACCCTAAATGTATAGCTCTAGTGAAATAAAATGCAATTTGTTGGCTCCCTCATGAGAAACAACTCCACATAGCATCTCATATTTGACTCATTTAGCAACAATATTTCCCCTTCAAATCATCCTCATTCAAGTAGAACTTGCATTAGTAATTTAATACGCTCAACAAGACAAAGAATGAAATTGCTAAAACTTTTCACAAAGGATCCGTGCAGAGAGAATAAGGACTGAGCATGTACATTTCCCATAATCAAAATCAATATTTGTTATCCTATCTTAGTCGCATAGAGAGGAAACATACAAATTTCTTGATAGAGATTGAATTATTGGAGCATTATGAAGTAATGGAAAACATAATAAATGAAAGGACACACTGTAACCATAACATATAGAACAAATGTAGCTTTGCAATGGAGGATGTAACATTGAACGTGTAGGTTATGACAAATATGACTAAGCCAAAATGAGAAGAGAGACGTTATGACACCCTAAGTGTATGAGTAATGTCTGCTAAGAAAACAAAAATGTCATTTAAGAACTGTAAAAATTGTACATGACGGGGATGAAGGAAATCAATAAATAATGGTAGACATAATGGTCTGGAACAGGAGCAGTGCTCGGACCCAATGAGCCTTCCAAATCCAATGCACAATTGTTTTTTTTTTTAATGCAGAAAATTCAATCCCTTACACACCACAATAACACTTGACAAGAATGAAGGTGCATAATTGTTGTGTCGGTGCTGACAATATGACTAAAATTGCGCTTTTAGAAGGTAGGTAGAGAATGCATAGATAGCGCTGAGTGAAAGGCAGGGTTGGCAAAGTAACGTCTACTGTGGTCGAACCAGTACATAGATTGATAGAACACACCCAAATTAAAGGAGAAGACTTAGCTTAGACCAATAGATATTTAGAATTGCAAAGCGCTCAACCCAGGTAAGGACTGGACATAAAAACAAGTGGCTCACACTTGATCAAGGCAGGAGATCGTCAGCTCTAATACCATGTTAAACACACAAGGAATGTGGAAAATAGATAGGATAGATAATCATGCGATGCCTTTATTATTCACAAATATCTACATTTATAATACATTGGTGTGACTCTTGGATTCATCTTCCAAGGTGTCTTGGACTCCCTTTGACTATTCAACTTCCACATCATAACCATTATCAGATTAGGTGTCCAACAACTTCAAACCGAAATTGGGCATTGATCTATTCCAAAACACCCTAGGATGAAAGAACATGTCACCTTTGTGATACTAAGAGGGTTGAAGATGAAAAGAAATTTCTCTTGGATTTCCCAGCTCTTACATCTATTCTCATTTCAAAAACATTTGCCACACTATCAACCTTCTTGACTTGTTAAGTCAACAAAACTATAATGATCTAAGAATGATAATTTCCCTTCTTTTTTAACATAGAAATAAAATATTAAAGAGTATCAGTTAATCTCTTATTTCATTAAGGTTCAATAGACCACACTAATTTGAGTGGACGTTAATCATCATCATCATCATACATTGGTTGTGGGTCATTTGTAGGGAGGTGTGAGGAAGGTTGACTTCAATTTTCTCCAGTATCCACTTCATAACACACAAGTGGTAATGTTGGGCATGCTCATCATAGACGGATCTTATTCAAAAATCCTTCTCCATGTTGTCGCTCCCTAAAAAGGATCACCTTTTCAAAGCCTCAACTACATAATGGCCCCCTATTATTCTTGTGTTTTTTTGCATTAACATTTTTTTATAAGATGCCTTTAGGAGCATTGGAAGGATTTCTAGTATTAACCAATAAACAAAAACATCAGTATGGTTGGAAATAACATTACCATGTGAACATATAGTTAGGGTATATCCTAAGTGGTTGGTACTAACAACTTTAATGTCACCTACCTAGTACAAATCCCTTTATTAACTCCGATGTGTGCTTCGAGGATGTGCATGAAATAATTGGGGGTTATAGTGGCATCCTCAGTGTTTTGAACTCATGTTAAGCATGTGACATCCTAACCTAGTTACTAATTCTCCCAAACAATTTATAAAATCTATTTAAAAAGAAAAAGAAAAAAACATTACCATGTGAACCACCTTTAGTATGACTTTTCTTATGAGACTTAAGGGATAACATTTTGTTGATAGGGATAAATGACCTAACAACAATTAATAATGTGTTCTCTCCAATATGAGATTCCAACTAGACCTCACATCATTTTCGGTAAGGGACCTGTCTAAATTCTAGCCTGCTAACTATGTTTGGTTTTGAGAATGTTGCAAGATATGGACAATACCAATGGAATGCATATTCTAAATTAAAACTATTTAAATCAAAATGTGTTAAGTTTTCTTAGGGTTATATTTTTCTTTGATTTTATAGTTTCATTTCCTCATTTACATATTAAATCCACCCCACAGAATTATATAATTATTCATATTTTCAACATTATTTAACAACAAATGCAACTATATAGAAAGAACAATATCATCATCAATGCAATGGAACATAAAGTAACAATAGAAGAAAATCATTCAAAAATAGAGACACCAATATTGGTCAGAGACTAGGGCAAAACTCACTATGGAGAAAACCCTTTCAAATTCTTTTTCTTATTAGATTGTCATTGAATGATTTAGCAAAAGAGAGTTCATTGATCCATATCTTCAACCATAACATTATCCAGCAAAATAAACTAAACAACATCATGAGATGAACCCAACAATTTCAATACTCAAGACTCTGATTTAGAGGCCTGCGATCAACTATCACTTTCTACGGTCAATTGTAAAATTCAAACCTTAATTCTCAACCTCACGGACATCGTGTCGTGCATCCAGTTGAAACCCTTCAACCGCATGCATAGGCTTACATGCTTGTGGTTATAGCCAAAATATTCATGTGACAAGCATGTGGTTATGAACCAAAACCATAGACACGTGTGTGATCTTCGAACCATGTGATTTCAGACCTGTGTGAGGCAATCTTCACGAACTGCCTCAAACCAGTGTGAGCCAAAACCAAAGAAGAGAATAGAGGAATGCTTCATATTCATGTCCAAATGAGGTTTAGGTCGCTTGTATTTATAGACTTCCAATAGTGTCCAATTTTCTTTAGGGTTGACCTGATCAAATGTGCACATGTGGGATTTTCTTTAAAAATGAACTTTCCCTTGTCCAAAT
Organism: Pinus taeda; assembly: GCA_000404065.3. Lineage (NCBI taxonomy): Eukaryota > Viridiplantae > Streptophyta > Pinopsida > Pinales > Pinaceae > Pinus > Pinus taeda. The sequence goes on from APFE031719521.1 coordinate 121,104, forward strand.
TGAGCGCTTCAATAGACAAAATTGGTCCTCTCAAAAAGAGGAATCTCGTCCCATGGTTGGAATTTTCTCACTTATCAAATTAAAAGTCCCTCTCATCTAGGGAGAAATTCCAACTATATCACGTAATCATCGAAAGTATCATGTCATTAAATCATATCCAATCTCAAGTATCTCATCCTCAAATGTCATCACTTTTCATCTCAGTTCATCTCTGCTTATTCCTACTTATCTCTTGATTGTACCTGCTCATATGTTGAACATTCTCAAATCTAAAAGAAGAATAATTTGACATCAGAGGGGATCCTAAGATACCACCCTCTATTCATTGGGGAGTCATTGCTACCACTCGGAATCACTACCAGCGGGGAACCCAATGCTAACACCCGGGAAACATCAAAGAGCATTATCATCAAGAAGCCCTGCTCAACCTGGAACCACATCTGGGAGCTTTGTCTCAACCTGAAATGAAAATGAGGAAGTTCCTATGGGACACTTTCACCTCATGCCTATTACTATGGGGAATGTCCTATTAGACATTCTCACCCCAAGTCATATCATAGGGGAGAAAATATCCTCCACCCTATGTCGAGCAATAGGAGTCATTGCATAGGGGATCACATATCAACCCATATTATTTCCCACTGATATTCCCAACAATGATCCTCAAGAGTCATGGGGTAGAACACCTACATCATAATTAGCTTGGGTTTTACATCTTCAAGCACTCTCTCAACCCATTGGCCAGACGCAGAGCAGTATTCCCAACCAGCCCAGCTTGTGGGTATGATGCCAACCCTGGTATACTTTGCATAGACCAAGATAAGGGAGTTAAAATCTCTGAACCTATGGGTGACAGATAGGGGAGCATCATCTACGACTATATTGTCTAGAGATCCCTCAACCCCAGGAGCCCTCCATCTCAATTCCTCACCCTGGGAGCTCAGATAGGGTGTAAGAGTTGGCTTAGTGTTCTCGATCAGTCATGTTGTATGTATATCAAAAACACATCATCATGCTCATATATGGTATCAAATTAATCATCATGTCCCAATAGCAACTGTTGTTCATGCAAGACATCAAATCAAATATTATATTAGAATAAAATATATATCACAAATAGGATACCTTATTCATCTTCTCTCTCACGAAAGTGGCAACCACAAGCCTTGCTTATCTCATTCAATAGCATTGTCTCAATATATGATGAGATCTAAGTCCCATCTCTATATAGGATTCTCTGCCAATCGGATCCCACTCAATATTATCACAATGTCCTATCATATCCAGGTCATGCTCAACTAGCTCTCCAAAGAGCTTCTTCAACCTGCCTCACAGCTATCCATGCTAGCAACGTTGTACTCAACCTCAACTGTGTCTAAAACTAAACACTTCACATCCAAAATATATCATGGAATATCTCATACTAAGGCAACACCCATATGTGCTCATATTATCAATAACAATCCCAAACAACATTAGTTCATCCATGCAGTCACATATCATAGGAAGAATATCTTAGACTAAAAATTTATCATCCCATGCAAACATCTTGAAGGGTACTCAACGAAAACTCTATGTATTAAACAACTCAATCATGAATCCACTTAGATTGTTCTATATACAACATATATATACGAACGGGTGTTCACACAGAACATCAATTATTCAATCATATATTAGTTTCTAATTCAAATACAAAAATATATCTTCATAACTCATTGAAATTCAATCAGAGTGTCCAAGGATTTGCATTTCCACTTTCCAAAAACTCTTCAATAGCTTCATGATATAGATTTTATTTTCCAAACTTTAGAAAGTAATTCATCATGCCATGATTATTCATTTCAAACTTCAGAGGCCAACTCCCCCTTACTTTGATTATCAAAGGATCATTACCTGTCAATAATATACCATAAATATCTAAAACCAAAATCAAAGTCATACCTTGGACCACTTTTGAAGTAGATGATTGGATTGGCACATTTTCCTGGCTTCACCAGGTAACTGTCAATGCCAAAATGTGAAACAATTCTATCTACAAACATAACGCTTGACCAAACCAATATGCTCATCCTTACATAAATCAATATTGTGTAATCAAATCAGCGAAATCATATTATCAAGCCTTAGATGTCAAATCAAAACTAATATCTAAAAGAAAATCTGTCAATATCCCTGTGACAAACCCTTCAGACCAAGTGTTAGGTAGAGTGCACATCCAAATACTAATTCATGACTTCATCTATTGTCATGTCAACAAATTGTGATTAAGCAATATCAAATTCCATCAGGCCATCCACATAATCATAATATTATTATTTTCTATCACTAGATGCAAACGCATACACCAAGGACAAGTCATATAAGTTTCTTCAATAAAAATAATCACTGCATATTGAATCACAACAGTTTATACTTCAACTAGTGTGAAAAATCTAATGATGCCAATAGAGAATCACTATTGAATACCAATATTAGTCATTGAATTTCACCATGCCCACATAACATTGTCATGAAGGCAACTCATCAGTTATCAAATCAAAACCATAATTTGATATCACAGTGAGTTCAATCAATCCATAAGCCAAAACATGTCTATGAGTTATAAAGCATCATGTCAAAATTCTAATGCTTCTCATCAATAATAAGTCATGCCAATAATCCAAATCTTGTCAAATCCTTGCAAATGTTATCAAATATTGTCATATTCTAGCTTCAATGATCAAATCAAAATAACATACTTGATACGCATTTGCAGTCCCCTACAAACAGAAGTTTAGTCAACACATTCACATTCTCTATAGTAAAACATTCAAACTTCCCTGCTCATAGAACTTTCTATTGTTTGCTCCATATTTGTAGGACTATCATACTCCTCGTGCGCTCTTGGTTTCATGCATAAGGCTCCATTTTTTGTGACCTACATCACAACCGCACCCTTAGGCCATCTTTTGTGCGGTTGGGAGGCCTATAACCACACTCTTAAGCCTAACTCTTTTTGGTTGGGTCTTAGACTAAGAGAAACCCTCTCTACTCAGATCAGAACTGTTGTAGACCAACCAAATCAGATATTTGTCTATTTATGTAAAAAAAAAAAAAAATCTTACTTCAATAGTGAAGAATATTCCATATATTTAATGCAAATAATAATATGTGTAGGAATCTTATGAAGAGTTTCTCCCTCTTAATGAGTAACCACTTTAGATGTCATCATTCAAAACATCAACTTGTCTATCATAATATAGCCATACATCAGCAAAATTGTTAGGTCATGAAATCAAACTATATCAGGTTCTAACACATATATTCATCATGATCATAACATGTCAGCATCAACCACTTCATCATCACATATGAACATGACATCAAACTTTCATTAAGGGTTAGAGTCATATTATTAGAGCATCTAACAGGTGTATCATCATACTCCAAAGATTATAATCACTACATCACTTCTTTATCATATTCCCTAATCATTATACATTGTCCAATTTACTAAGCTTATCAGAACCTTAAATAGGTCAACAAGAAGAGTTTGAATATCAATATTATTATTAGACTTCTATCATCATGGTTATCATTCTTATCACAAGAATTATCAATAGTATCAAGTCACTGAATCAAAATTAATGTATCTATCATGCTTCATAAAATCTAGAAATCCATCATGTCTAAAATGTAAGATACTTTCCCAAATATCAAGTATACCAATATATCAAAATCAATGTTTCTAAGTAGCTTTACCGTGACTTAATACATTGTAAGATACTTGTCCAATACCAAGTGCACCATGTCATCATAAGTACCATGAATCAAACTTACTTTTCTTATGTGTGCATGAGCCATTTGTGAAGGTGATATTCTCATCATACCTTAGGGCTTACCATGCCATCCAATATTGCATTTGAAACAATACACCATACATACCTTGTAGTATTCAAATACCTGTGCACTTTCTTATTTGACATTAGCAGCTAGAACTCTTTGACAACTTTTCATCAAGTGCCTCTTTCCTTTTCTGGCACTAGCTCTTCTCTTCCTGTAGTAGAAATATTTTCTTGCACCTCAAATGATCCTCAAGAATGATCCACTTATCACATCTCATTAAGAGGTTAGAAGTATACAAATAATCAAATATACATGTAGGAAGTATAATCAATGATCATATAAATAAATCTAAATGAGAATAAAGACATAAAGGAGTAACATAAATCAAAAAATACTTATCTTCAATGAGAGGTGATCTCTCCCTCTTGAACCATCCTTCAAGAGTCATGATTGTCCATTGTCCATATAACATTGTTTCCTTCAATATATTTCAACCAAATTTATCAACAACCAAGCCTAACTGAGACTATCCCATCTAGGGCTACATCAAATGTGTCATAAAATCTAGAACATCTTCACATTGATCATGCTAGGGTTTCTAGATTGCATATCTCAAATATTTGTCATAATCCATAAAACCCTAATAGTCAAATTGCCTAAGGCTTCCTTAAAACCACAGTATTATTTTTTATCTCCTCCATCTTCTCTTGCTTCCACCAATGGTATATTCATAAGGGTGATTCTAATGACTTTTATTCAACCTAGCTCCAATACCATGTTAAATTTTCTTAGGGATATATTGTTCTTTGCTTTAATAATTTCATTTCCTCATTCACATATTAAATTCACCCCACAACATCATATCATTATTCATATTTTCAAAGTTATTCAACAACGTATGCAACTATATAGAAAGAACAATATCATCATCAATGCAGCAAAACATAAAGAAATAATAGAAGAAAATCATTCACACATAGAGACACCAGGATTAGTTGGAGACCATAGAAAAACCCACTACAGGGAAAACCCTTTAAAATTCTTCTTCGTATTAGATTGTCATTGAATGATTCAACAAAATAGAGTACAATTATCCATATCCTCAACCATAATCCTATCCAGCAAAATGAACTAAACAACATCGTGAGATGAAAGCAACAGTGTCAATAATCAAGACACTAATTTTGAGGGTTGCAGTCAACTATCACTTTTTGCAGTCAACTATAAAATTCAAACCCTAATTCTCAACTGCACAAAGAGAGTGTCATGTGTGTGGCTGAAACCCTTCAACCACATGCATAGGATTGCATGCCACACGTGGAATTTTCTTCAAAAATACACTTTCCCTTGTCAAAATTAAGCGCTTCAATAGACGGAATTGGTCCTCTCAAAAAGAGGAATCTTACCCCATGGTTGAAATTTGTCACTGAGTTGTCAAATTTAACAAAATTAAACTAATCTAACCTAGCTATCTTGTTGAATGACATATATGAATTAGGAACTCAGTGAATAAACACATTACTACATAATCAAGGAAACAATTAGCTAATATCTAAGACAACAAGAAAGGTTGCACTTACTAAAACAAATCCAAAATATTCAATTTTTTTGTCTAATAAATACTCATTAATAAAAGAAACCAATCTAAAACAATAAACATGTGAGAAGAGACTATATATTCCATAGATTGGTCCATGACATAGTAGCAATACAACTCACAAAATACACACATAAATGAACTTGTTCAAGAATAGTATGAAACAAACACATAATTCATGTAGGAATATGCCTTCAGCAATTGCCTTCAAGGATTCTCAATATTATAGCAATGAATTAAAATGTACCACCCTCCTAGCTTTGGTCTATAGGAATTTCCCAAAAATTAAAATTTCAAGACCCTTCATATTGAGAGTTTTACAACATCTATAGATCGAGTTAGTAATTGCGCTTGTGAATTTTGTTTTTCTCTAAGGTCAGTTACAAATTTTAAACTTCTTGTGATTGAAAAACATAATAAAGAAAAATACTTTAATACTCTTAGAAATAATGTTGACAACTATTACAATTTGATTGAATCTTCAATTGGGAGCTTCATGATGTCCTAAAGATAAGCCAACCAAACTTCATAGTATGATGCAATCATATTAAGCCTATTGAGTAGTAACCTCTCCATGACTATGTGATACTTTAAGGTATTCTGGGAGAGCATTAGCACATCCTTCTTCAGTGAAACCATGAAAGAGTTTAAGATTGTATACTCCTTGAAAGGATTAAAAAGATGTTGCTTCAGGTTGTCCTTATTGATCTTATCGATTAAGGCTTTAAAAGACAATTCATTTTCATTAAACAACTCCTCCAATTCTTTGATTACTTCTTCATTTAGCTTGGACTCTCCTTGGGTCCCAATTGATATAAGTTCATTCATCCTAATGTTGTTGCTATTGTGTCAGTAATCAAGCTATGTCCTTCTCTAATTTTCATTGTATCTTCAGAGCTCATTTGACAGTAATAAAATCATACATAAATTATTGCATGTTTATTCTAGGAATGTATGTTGGTTCCTGAGGATTCTTTTTTTTCCCATGTTCTGAAAGTCCCCATGCTGGTCCACTGTGTCTTAAGTAATTCTCCAAGAAAATTCTTGAAGTTCATCATCCAGTATTTGTTTAAGCACACTTGTTCCCTAGGCAGATTGTAGTAAATTTTGATGTCAGAGGCACTAAAAAAAGTAATCAGTTTCCACTATTATTCCCAATCATGGTATCTTCAAGGTCTACATGTTTTACAAGCCACTCTATAACTTCAACACATAGAACACAGACGAACGGGGAACCACCTTTGGCAACCAGGATCTCTTAGAAACCTTGTAAATTTTTAAATATGTAGGCAAATTCTCTCTCTGAAATGGCCTATATATCTCCAACCATGTATGTGTGGTGAATTTCATGATGAAACATATAGTGTCCCATAACTTAGGCCCAAAATAATTATTGGGTTCTTCTACATTGAATGACTTTTCCACTGGAGCTTGGCAATCTCCTTTCTTATACACATACATGGTTTTTTATGCAAACGCTTTAAAAGCAACAAGTACCTATTATAGAAATTAGCTTACAATGCAAGGTGCAGAGAACTAGGAGGTATAGGGTTAAAGTTTGACTATGTATGTGCAAGGTAGTAGGTTTCAAGGGTGAGGAAAAAACAAGATTTTCATATTCATAATCCTTACTAAGATAGTTGGGTGTTTCCTTATGGAGAAGCTCATTGTGGCACTAAGAGAAACACTAGGGTTTCTATGCAAGAAAAACTTGCTCATGTATCCAACTTAAAAAATAGAAAACTAGTCAATATTTTGACAGAAAAAGTTGGCTAGGAGGATGGGAGTAGATCTGGGCCTGAAACCCTAGCTACTCTAGCAAGGAAAACCCTGGCAGTTGAAGAAAACTAACAACTGATATTTTTTGAGCTTTGTCAAAAGATTTGATGGGATTTGTTGCCATGGGAAAAAATTGTAGAAGTGAAAAAAGCAAATGTTATCTAGCTAGGGGGGAAATATGGGATTACATTATGAAATGAAAGAGAGTAAGGTATTCGGTTTATGGGTTCCGATGTCATTTACTACTCTCTTAGATTGTTGCTAGGGTCAAGTTAAGGGTTTTCCTTTCAATGAGCTACGATATGCTACAATTGCACACTTGCTCGTCAAATGGGGATGATTCTAGAGGAAAATATTAACACAACCCAAAGATTAATAAATTTCCAAAAAACCACACATTTAGTTAAACTTGGATCAAAGAAGTGATTTCATGTAAACAAAATGATTGTTGGGTAAATATTTGTATTAAAAATTATCGTAAAAGACAAGAACCAAACTGAATAAGCATACAAAATCACTTACTTGGGATGAAATGGCTAAATATAGTGTTGACTAGGAAATCTAAGGTGTAGTACTCCATCAAAAAATTTATTTGACCTCCAAAACATGAGGGTTAATTGGTCTGAGGAATGGTGAGCACTATGAACCCCTTTTAAACACTTTTTAGGAGTTGTTTTTGCATTAATCACTTAAGTAGTTTTTTTTTAACTTGACTTTTACCTTTACTTAACTCGATGTTACTCAATATAAGTTTGGGAAAAAGCTTTATAAGTGACCTAATAATGTGCCATAATGCTCCAATGAGTCTCGATGGGGTGACACAAAGAGGAAGGATGGAAAAAAAATGAGCTCAAGGGTGATATTTTGATGCCATAACACTGTAATGAGGCTTAGTGGGGCATTATAACACTACCTTGATGCTCAGTGGAGTGTTGAGGAGGCTTAGGGAGGAATAAAAGCAACCATGAAGGCCAATTATGAAGGCTACAACATTGCCTTAAGGCCCAATAGGGCATTATAGAAGTAGGCTGATGATTATGTGGGCGTTATGGCAGCTTGATTATTAAGCCCCATGTTAACCCTAAAACCCATTATTAAGCCCTAGATATATTTTGATTACATTTCTATTATTATATTTTTGTTTAGGCTAGAACCTTTCATGGTCCCATTTTATTATAATCATACCCTTTGTCTCTTATACACACGCGCACACACAAAATTGACCTAGTCTTAGGATCATCAATTCTTGTCTTGTGCATTATATTCATTATAAAAGGAGCTTTCCCCATTAAACAAGATTGTAACTACCATTTTATCATCGTATTTAAGGCACAAGGTTCATAACATTGACAAGGAATTTTTTTTAGAGAAAGGCATAAGAAAAGGATTTTATTACTTTTGTAAGGTCATTTTGACGTTTAGAGGAGTGTTGTAGCACTACTTTGAGGCTAAAGAGGGCACTACACTAAGGATGAAAGGCTGTAAAATGAAGCCTAAAGTTCAAGTTTGAGGCAATAACATTGGGTTTGAAGGTCATTGGACATATAAGATTGTCCATAGGTTCAAGAGGGTGCTACGCCACCTTTGAAAGACTTAAATTTGCAAAGAAACTCAAGTTGAAACCTTTAATGAAGAGTTACTGTTAGGATTCCAAGAAACTCTCCTAGGTTGTAGCTTGGAGATGTCTGGTAACATACAAATTCAACTACTATTGCAATGGATGAATGGAAGGAATGATGCTTATTCAAGCCAGATAACCACTTCTACTTTGTTTCACCCCGGACATGCGTGAACACCCCCAGACTACAAGGCTTTAGACCACCAACTCCTTATAGTTTAGAGATAAGGTGAATATGAAGAATACTAACCACACCAGCAGATGCATAAGACCATGTGATGGTCGGCTGCAACCAGTAAAGAAGTCTGTAAATCTATTCTACCAATGCATAGACAGGATGACATCTCTCTTACACTAGGTAGAAAGAAACCTGAGTAACCCATTCAATGATACATTTTACAATCTAACACATAGATAGGATGACAGCTATCTAGTGCTGATCTTCAAAGACCAAGGATACAGCATATCAGGCACAGCTTAGAACAGGAGAACATAGAAAGTGAGCAGTTAACAGCAAAAGAAGCCTGTATTAGCTGAAAATGAAGACGAGACATTGCAAGTGACAAAATATCTACAGTCTCCAGAAGTTGAACCTTACATCAAAACATCAACCATCAACCTTGATTACATCTTGTTTCTGGGTACTTATATATTTTATATTACAGGGCCCTTGGGCCGATTAGGTATGAAGGGGTCATAATTGACCACCAACTGCATTTAACTACCTGATGGAGTCTCTGACTGTGTTTGCTTTCTTCAGTGGATGACTCTGATCTTTTCAGGTATTGTGTTGTCCTCTTAGGCAGTTGGAGTGCTTGTACCAATGAAATTCCATAACTGATAAATGAAGCTACAGGGTTGTTCTGTCCTTTTCACCCTTGGCCATGTTGTTTGTTAAAGATGGTTGTTGGGGGAAATTGTGACTGGTAATGGCAAGTTGGTCACCTTCCTCCTTCGAGGAAATGGAGTGGTCAAAGGACATGGACTACATGGGCGAGTGGACGAATTGGATGAGGGGGAAGGTTGGCTGTCGGATCGAAGAAATGAACGGCGGAGATGGCTCAGCGGATGATATCGGCTGAGGTGGGAGTGGGTTGAATTTGGGTCATAGGATCTGCAGCGGATTAGATTGAACGGTGATCGGGCGGTGGAGCTGTGCGGTAGTTATCAAGTGGGGCGGATAGGTCAAGAAGTAAATGGTATTGATCGCACCGCCTTCGGGCATAGAGTCGTAAAAAGGCGGGAGTGTGTGATACCATTCAGCGATCGACACGTAGCGACTGATGAGAGAGAAAAACTGCTCTTATCATGCACTAACATTCGCTTGGGTTATGGGCGCAGGGAGAGAAAATGCCATTGGATCTTTTCGGAGGTGATCGAACGGTTGGGATTTGATTGTGCAGGTTGCTTCATCGGGCGCGACGGGAGTCGTTGGATCGGTGGGTGGAAATCAACAGCTGAGATTTAAGAAAGGGGTTTATGAGCACGCGGGGTTATAAGGGTGAGTTTCTATGGTGTTTTAGGCCTTTGCGCTCGGGGCTTAAAGTAAAAGGGGTTTATAGAGGGTTTAGAGGAAAAACGGAGGAAACAGAGGTGAAGGAGAATAAGCAGAGTGAAGGAAGGAAGGGAAAATGACCACTATGAGCTTTCTTTCAGGCTCAACTGAGCAGACCAAGCTCATTTTTGACCTTGAAAAGTCAATGTTGTATAGCATAGCTAACACTGACTCCTTCTAGGGATGAGATCCTCCCTGTGAGGTCTCAAGGACTATAGACCACTGCCTTTCCTACAAAAACAAGATTAAAAACATTTCCTAGTGTTCCATTGGGCATGGAGTCTAATTGAGCTTACACTAAAACATGGTGAAACTAACATATTTACAGCATTAAGGCCTGAAGACCTTAAACAACATAAATTTTCAAAAATCACCCATTAATTAGGCCATCAAAAACTATCTCTCCTTCCACACTTTGCAGCATGAAAGTATTGTTCCCTCGGATCTGAGTGATGAGAAAAGGTACAGTCCATAGAGCATCGAACTTTCCATGGTTTCCTTTCTTTTCCTTCAGTGCATCCCATTTAAGAACCAAGTCTCCAACCTAAAAATTGACTATCTTTGACTTTTTGTCAGAGGCTTCCTTGATTCTCTTTTGATGTGTTGCAGACTTTTCAACCAACTGATCTCTGATTTGGTGCACCTCTGCCAAGGCACTAATCCTCCTTGCCCTGTCATCCTCCTGATTCTGCTCTCCCTACAAGAATTTTGCCACGGGGAGGTTCAACTGGATTGGGAATACAGCGTCAGTGCCATATCCCAGCTTGAAGGGAGAGTTTCCTGTGGATTTCTTGGTAGTCACTTTGTCAGCCCACAATGCATACTTCAGCTTGGAATCCTAGTTCTTCTTGTTGTCTTCCAGCAGCTTCTTGATTATCCTTATCAGGCTCTTGTTGGAAGATTTTGCTAGGTCATTGCCTTGAGGGTATTATGAGGTGGAATGTACCAGTTTAATGCCCATCAAGTCACACATGTCCACCAACTCTTTTGCCCTGAAGGTTGATGCGTTATCGGTAACCAATTTGTGTGTACATCCAAACCTGGTGAAAATGTTTTCAGTCAAAAATCTCATGATCGCATGGTGATCGGCTTTTTTAGTAGGGATGGCTTCAATCCATTTAGTGAAGTAATCAGTGGCTACTAAGATCCATCTGTGCTAGCCACTAGAATGTGGATTAATTTCTCCTATGAAATCCAAACCCCACTGCTGAAAAGGGCCATTGGTATGTATTGGCTTTAAGGGCAAGGACTTTAACTGTTGCTTTCCTTCAAACCTCTAGCACCTGTCACAAGATTTTACAAATGAAAAGGAATCAGAAAACAAAGAGGGAAACTAGTATCCAGCCCTGAGAATCTTGTGGGATGTGGTTTTCCAGTAGTGATGTCCTCCACAGATGCTGGAATGGAACTGATGCATGACCTCCATGGATTGTTCTTTGTCCAGACACCTTATAAGGATTCCATATGGGTCCCTCCAGTACAGCAAATTTTCGTTAATGCAATATTTGACTTCTCTGAGCTTCATAGTCCTGGCTTGGCTTGAACTAAGGCTTGGAGGAACTTCTAGCTTCAGCAAGAATTGAGCTATTGTAGAATATCATTCACAAGAAGCTAGATTTTTTGCCAATGATTGGTTCTGCCCTGGTTTAGCTGTTTCTTCCCTTGTTTTTTTGTCATATGAGATTGTGCTTATCTAGTTCATGTCCAACAGCCTACAATTTTCCTCAGCCATTAGTCTGGCAAGGCCCTGACCTCTGACAAGCTTCGTGGGCTTCAATTCTATGTTGAATTCAATAAGCTTTGCAATCCATTTGGCCCTTCTTCCATCAACATCTGGTTGCGTTACGACATCTTTTACTGAGGCAGAGGGCACATATGTAATTACCTTGGAGTGCAGAATGTATATTTTGAAAGCTTTCAAAGATTTGATAAAAGCATAGGCTTGTTTTTCTATAATATCATACCTCAGTTCAACATCCCTTAAGGTTTTGCTAAAGAATTCCACTGGATGCTCTGAACCCTCATCATCTTTCTACAATAAGACTATTGCAAGGGTGTCACCCGAGGCAAATGAAAAGATATGGAACTCCTTGTTGTAGTCTGGGCTGATGAAAGTGGGAGCTTCCATAATATCCCTCTTGATTGCTTCAAACGATCTTATTGCTGCCTCAGACCATTTGACCTCTGATCCCTTTTTTAGCATGGAGGTGATGTGTTTCACAAGTTTTGTAAAGTTAGGAATGAATCTCCTTACAAAAATTATCTTGCCCAGAAAGGACTGAATGTCCTTTGTTGATCTTGGGACAGATAATGTCTGTATCGCTTTCACTCTTTCTGGGTCAATCTTAACACCTACAGCAGAAACAATTTGTCCTAAAAGCTTGCCCTCTTCTAAAGAAAATTGTGACTTCTTAGGATTTACTGATATCCCAAACCTCCTGCACTTCAAAAACACTTTCTTCAAATGTTGCAAATGGTCTTGATGGTTGCTGGAGTATATTGTTATATCATCTAGGTAGACAAGGACAAACTTATCCTTCTCTCCTACAAATGTTATATCCATAGCTCTCTGAAAAGTGGCTCTAGCATTCATCAATCCAAAAGGCATCTTGGAATACATAAAAGTGCCCCAAGGAGTGGTGAATGCAGTCTTTTCTTGGTCATCTGGATGTACAACAACTTGGTTATACCCTGAAAATCCATCTAGGAAAGACATCACTCTAGCTCCTGAGACTTTCTGGATCAAATGCTCCATCTTTGGTAGAGGATAATTGTCCTTTTTAGAGAATTTGTTCAGGTTCCTGAAATCAACACAAAGCCTGATTTCTCCACTTTTCTTCCTCACCACTACCAAGTTGACTACCCACTTTGAATACCTCAAAGGGACTATGATTTTGGCAGCCAACAACTTCTTGATTTCTTTTTCAATCAGGGGGAGGAGCAAAGGATTTATGGGCCTCACTTTCTGCTTGAAAGGGATGGTGTCTTTCTCCAAGGGGATCTTATGTTGGATGATCTTTTTGTCATAAGTTTTAAGGTCATTGTATTCCCAGGCAAAGACATCAGCAAACTACTTCACTAAGGTGCAGTACTCAGAACTTTGTGCAGGAGACAAATGGGTGGACAAATTTATATACTTTGGATGGTCTGGACTCCCTATGTTATGCCTATGGACTGCAGATTGATCTTCTTTTTGGGCAATCTTATAAGGAAAATAATTCTAGTCAAACAGCTTCTCTAGAGGCACTAGCCCTTTAGGTATATAATTTCTAGGCAGCTGAATAATGTTGTCATGGCCAATTCTATTTTTCAGCTGGGGCTGAGGACTTTCTTCCAAGGTTTCATTCTCTTGATCTATTTGTGTTTCATAGAATTCATCAATGACTTGCAGAAACCTATTCACTTCATCATAATCATCAAAGACTTCCCAATACTTCACATTATCAGGCAAGGATGGTCTATTTTTTATTTGGACTCCATAGACCAGCTTAGGGGGCATGGGAGGGATGAACATGCTAGTAGACACAGCAAGTTGATTTTTTACTCTGGGATATATGAGATAAAAAAAACTATCAAAAGAATCTTTGAGTCTCCATACCTCATCTCTGTATGCTTTCAGCCTTGGGTGCCTTGCTTGGAACGTTTTGTTCACTTGCTGAATGATGAGATCAGCATCTCTAAACACCTTTATGTTTCTGATTCTTCTATCTTTAGCAGCATTTAAGCTTAAAAGGCAGATGTGTGCTTTCTTGTTTTGGAGATACCAGCACCACTCTTGCTCCTGCAGTTTCCCTTGAACATGCTCCATCAAAGAACATATCCCAAGTTTGTGTCCCTTCCTCTTCCATGACCTGGCCTACTGGTTTCTTCAGTTGCACCGAGGCCTTCTGAGATTCTTCAATTTGGAGAATACATGCTCCAAAATCAGTGTCCACAACGTAAATGGGATGATTAGAGGGATTCTTCTCATCACTAATAATGTCGGCCAGCTAAGGCTCTCTGCATAGCCTTCTGCTTTCTCCTCCAAAAACTAGGAGAGTAGCATAAGATAAAACATTTTGTAATGTCCCACCTAGCCTTTTAATCCACCCTCTCGAGAGTAGCATACCAAACTTAGGGGGGACATTTTCTACCACAATATCCATCATCATGCTCTTCATGGGCAGCTGAGTTAGGGTGATAGCTAAATCTTTGATCAACCCTAGACATTTCACCTTCCTTGAATTAAAGGAGAATAAATCGTGATAAGGTCTGGTAATGTCAAGGCCTAACTCTTCCATGACAGCTTTGGGCATGAGATTATGGCTGGCCCCTGTGTCCAGTAGACAATTGTGAAGGATTTTGTCATGAATGGTCAAGGAGACATAAAATGATGGAGAAGTATCATCAGCAGGTTCATTCATGGGGCTAAGCACAACTACAGGCTTATCATCTTGAATATTTACATAGTCAGTGGAGGTTTGTGTGGCTTTCAGCTCAAAGGCATCAGGGATAGGCTTTCTAAAAACCTCACCCTTTACAAGTTCTATCAGAGGTACAAATATTTTAAGTTTATGGACTTCTGATTCAAAAATTGAAAGGGGAAGGGGACTTGTCAGGGCCTCTTACCTCTTCAGCTGGTGCTTTGAGGATGACTGGATCAACAACTGGTCTTTTCTGTTTCTTGCTCTACTGTTCTGTGGGGACAGCAGCTCTTTGAGCAAGATTCTCTTTGACATTGCTCGTTCTTGACCTCAGTTTGTATCTTTGTTGGTCTTCAATGTGTAGAACAGCTTCTTTGTCCCACTCTTGATTGGTCTGGTCCTGGAGTAAAGATTCTTCATATGCAGCCAGTGTTAAAAAGGTAGCATTGCCCTTGTCTTCCATGCAGTGAATCTCATCCTCTTCATCTAGTTGTTCCTCCTCCATGACTACATTCTGGAAAGGAGTCTTAACCCTTTGTTCTTCACTGGCCTCTTTTCCTCTTTGAATGATCTGCAATTGTTCATTTGCTCTTTTGAATGAATTAGGATTTCTAGGGGCAAATGTATTAGGAAGCCTTGTTTTCCCATAACTCTACTCGACCTTCAGCTTGGATATTTCAGCAGCCAATGACTCTATTATTTTAGTCATTTTATCTATTTTAGGTTCTAAAGATGAAGCAGAGGAAGAAGAAGCCTCACCTCTCTGCCTCCTTCTGTCAGCATGTCCTTTGAGTTTTTCTACAGCCATGATATTGGATGCCACCTCTAAAGTTGCATCTTACATTTCAGCTAGAGTGGCACATCTTCTTTCTCTTAATGGCAGGCAAAAATCAGAGTCAAAAGCATTGGCATAAGTGAGTTTGGTAGAGGTGGGGGTAGGCTTTACTTTAGCTGGTATCTTGCTATACATACGATTGAATCTTTTGTTAAAATCAGATAATGATTCCCCATTTTCCCTCTTGAGGTTGCCAAACTCAGTATGGTAATATAGCAAGTCTTTTTATCTCCCCAATGCTTTAAAAACACATCATCTAAAGCTTCAATGTTTGCTATAGACCTAGGGGTCAACTCTCTGAACCACTTTTTAGCCTCTCCATCAAGGCTTTGGACAAATACTCTCATCCACACATCATCTTCACTGATATCTAGGTTATCAGCATAACTATAAAAGACTCATGGTGTTCTTCAACCGTTACTCCCTCTGTACCAGTGAACTTAGGCATGTATTTTTGATATTCTCTTGTAGGCATGGCATTCAAAGGAATAGGCAGGACGAGGGATCCATACCTAGCAGCTATGATTCTTTCCATTTTGGTAGGTGCTTGTTGGCCTGCCATGACTGAGGTAGATGGAAGGGTATTGGTCGTTTGGATGACAGAAGGCTGAGAAATGAATGACAGGGCTGAAGGAAACTGATGGATTGTAGGGGAGGTTTTCTTTGGACTGAGATCCAAAGGGGAACTTATTGAACAAGGAGCTTTATGAATCTTTGGAACTATTTATTCACTAATAGTGCTAGGCTCTTTATTTTCAACATGTACATGCTCAGTTACGAGCCTCCCTTGCAAAGATACATAGGATTGTTTAGGCTTACCTGATCCTGATGCTCCTTTCTATGATGTTTTTCTTTGCTTGACAATCTTCTCAGGGTCAAGCACTAGGTCAGCTGGTGATTTCAGAGGATTTCTCCGAGTATGCCTCACAAATTGAGCCAGAACTGTCTTGTGGAGTCGCCAACAGGTTGGTCCTCTAGTAGAGTCGCCAGATAGATGATTACAACCAGAAATGTTTCCAGACTTTGTCTATCATCAAAGCTGGATCTATGTCATTCTCTCAGGGAAGCTGAGCTTCAATCTTCTATCCCCGGCAGTGGCGCCAATTATGTTAGGATTCCAAGAAACTCTCCTAGGTTATAGCTTGAAGATGCCTGGTAACATATAAATTCAACTACTGTTGCAATGGATGAATGCAAGGAATGATGCTTGTTCAAGCCAGATAACCACTTCTACTTTGTTTCACCCCAAACATGCGTGAACACCCCCAGACTACAAGACTTTAGACCACCAACTACTCACAGTTTAGAGATAAGGTGAATATGAAGAATACTAACCACACTAGCAGATGCACAAGACCATGTGATGGCCGGCTACAACCAGTAAAGAAGTCTGTAAATCTATTCTACTAATGCATAGATAGGATGACATCTCTCTTACACTAGGTAGAAAGAAACCTGAGTAACCCATTCAATGATACATTTTACAATCTAACACATAGATAGGATGACATCTCTCTAGTGCTAATCTTCAAAGACCAAGAATACAGCATATTAGGCACAGCTTAGAACAGGAGAACATGGAAAGTGAGCAGTTAACAGCAAAAGAAGCTTGTATCAGTTGAAATGAAGACGAGGTGTTGCAAGTGACAAAATATCTACAGTATCTAGAAGTTGAACCTTATATCAGTACATCAACCATCAACCTGGATTACATCTTGTTTCGGGGTATTTATAGAATTTAAATTATAGGGCCCTTGGGTTGATTAGGTATGAAGGGGTCATAATTGACCACCAACTGCATTTAACTGCCTGATGGAGTCTCTGACTGTGTTTGCTTGCTTCAGTGGATGAATTTGATCTTTTCAGGTGATGTGTTGTCCTCTTAGGCAGGTTGAGTGCTCGTACCAGTGAAATTCCATAACTGATAAATGAAGCTACAGGGTCGTGTTCTGTCCTTTTCACCCTTGGCCATGTTGTTTGTTAAAGATGGTTGTTGGGGGCGATTGTGACTGGTACTGGCAAGCAGGTCACCTTCCTCCTTTAGGGAAACGGAGTGGTCAAAGGACGTGGACTGCATGGGCAAGTAGACGAGTTGGATGAGGGGGAAGGTTGGCCGTCGGATCGAAAAAATGGACGACGAAGATGGCTCAGCAGATGATATCGGCCGAGGTGGGAGCGGGTTGAATTTGGGTCGTTGGATCTACAGCGGATAGATCGAATGGTGATCGAGAGGTGGAGCTGCGCGGTAGTTATCGGGCAGGGCAGATAGGTCAGGCGGTAAACAGTATTGATCACACTGCCTTCGAGCATAGAGTGGTAAAAGGGCAGGGGCATGCAATACCATTCAGCGATCGACATTTAGTCGCGGATGAGAGAGAAAACCTGCTCTCATCACGCGCTAAAGTTCAATCGGGTTATGGGCGTGGGGAGAGCGAATGCCATCGAATATTTTCGGAGGTGATCGGATGGTTGCAATTTGATCGCGCAGGTTGCTTCATCAGGTTTGACGGGAGCCATTGGACCGGCGGGAGGAAATCAACAGCTAAGATTTAAGAAAGAGGTTTATGAGCGCGCGAGGTTATAAAGGTGACGTTCTATGGTGGTTTTAGGCCTTTGCGCTCGGGGCTTAAAGTAAAAGGGGTTTATATCGGGTTTAGAGGAAAAACGGAGGAAACGGAGGTGAAGGAGAATAAGCGGAGTGAAGGAAGGAAGGGAAAATGACCACTATGAGCTTTCTTTTAGGCTCAACCGAGCAGACCAAGCTCATTTCTAACCTTGAAAAGTTAGCGTTGTATAGCAGAGCTAACAGTTACCACAATAGGTTGAAGATTTGTAGGGTCCCTTTATGCTATTAGACTAAGGCTTAGTGCTCCTCATTGTTTTTGTACTAGCCAATACAGCTTAATCATTCTTATAATCCTTCTTCCATTATCTCAAGTCATCAAAGAGTTTATCATAGTTTACAAGTTCTAGCTAGGATTTTCAAGGTAATTTTTGAGCTAATTTGACTAGGTTGGCCCTTTAATTATTCCAAGTTCAAGGCACTACGAGGAATCGGGGAGGGTTGTTGTTGTAGCTACAACCATTGGCAAAACATAGGTAGAACCCCTAAATCTCTGAGTATTTTCCAAGAACTTCTTCCAAATCACGTGTGATTGGTGTGCTTGTAAGATTTATTATATTATTCCCTCCATGAAGGTATCATTTCTTAGAACTATGAAATGTTGAGTTACGTGACTTCCCCTTTCTCAAATTTCATTAGATCTTGAGGATGTTCTAGAAAGATACAACTTTTAATCGAGGTCTTCCTCTTCAATCGAACTCTAATGCTTTGAAAATAGCAATACTTCATGAGATTAAAATATCAAGCATTAATGATGAGTTTCATGGTGTTTCCCCATTGCTAGTGAGGATCCATAGCCCTAACAGAGTCACCTTAGAACCATAGGAATTTCTTCACTACCAGTGAGTGTCCATATCCCCAAATTCTCAAGCCTTTACCTTTTTCATTGAATCCTCACTAGCTCAAGAATCCATAGCTAGTGAGGATCTTAACTGCTCAAGAAACCATTCTCAAGCCTTTACCTTTTTCATTGAAATTTTTTCATTTGGCATACTTTTATTTTCTTACTAGGCACAATTTGCCACAAGGTAGATGAGGGACCCTAAATGGTAATTGGGATGATTCTTAAAAATTTAATGATTACCTATTATTGATATGTCTCCTTGGTATCATTGTTGGAGCTTGATCTTTCAAATCAAAATAAGGCCTTAGATAATATATTATAGGATCTTAAGGCTTCTCAACCAGACTAGTAATTGGGTCAGTGTTCACTCAACATTATCATTGTTCACAAAGTGTTCTCCAACTAGCAGTGATAATATTGTCCATAGGAAGAGTTGTGATTCATGATATTTTTGAAATAGTTATGGGCATCACACATAGATTTGTGGCCTAAGTTGCACTATGCCTGAAAGAAGTAACTTGGTAAGAGATAAATTATCTAGTAACTACATGAAGTCCTTGTTATAACATAGTTTATTTATGTACAAGAAGTAACTAGGTTGATTCAAAACAAAGAAAATAAGAGGAATCAAATGAAAAAATTAGAAAACTTGAAATGAAAATAAATATATTTATGTACAATTAATTACAGTCATGGTCGCCATGAAAAATAAAATTTCAAAAATTGGCCATTAGTTAGGAGAAGATTAGCTTATCTTGCTATATTTTGGAGACAATATATTCCCAAGCCAACTTTCTCAACAATGGCATAAGGTCCCCTGCTTAGAAATCCTTCTCAATGGCATATTTGTTGTCAAACCATTTCTTAATCGTCTACTAGTGAGTGGAAAATTTTTGTTAGGATTTATCTCTCTCTTCTTCAAGTTTTAATAGCATCCTTTTTATTGTTTACAAATTTAGGAACCATTAACCATGAAAGTTTTAGGACAACTATATAGCAAGTAAGAAATGTTAGGTGGATATATAAGTTCTTTCCCATAAACCAAAAAGTAAGGGTATGTTCCTAGAGCAGCCTTAAGTGTGACACAATCTTGCCATAATGCACTAAGAAAAGTGTTATTCTAGTTTCTTTGTGGATTCACTGTAGTGGCCTTCAAAATGAAAATCAAGTTCTTGTTGCTAGACTCAGTCGATCCATTGCCTTGGAGTTAATAAATGTCGAAGTCTCTTAGTATGATGCCTTTATCTAATGCAAATTCATTTAGTTTGATAGACACAAAATAGGTTGCATTATCAAATATCACAGAAGTAGAAATGCCAAACATAGTAATGATATGTTGTTCCAAGAATTGAATGACAACCTGGTTAATGATTACACTTGATGGTACAACCTTAGTTCACCAAGTGAAATACTTTGTGAGTTTTAGTATGTAGCAATGTTGTGTGAAAGAGTGAAGGTAAATCTCACCAATCACGTCCAATCCTCATTGTTCTAATAGTTCCTCCACCATCACCAACTATAAGGTATAATAGACATTTTCTCTCAGCTAGCACACTTTTAATAGACTGGGCACATCTTGGCATAAGCATGGGAGTCTTTAAAGACAAATGGACAATGATACCCTACTATAAGAATCTTTGATGTTGTGGTCTCATTTACGAAGTTTCCATCAATAGCACCATTATGCATTTTAGAGTGGACTTTGTCGGCATTAGCTTTTTGTAAATAGCGAAGCAAGGCTCTATTATGGTGCTTTTGGAAGAGAAACCCATAGATGAATTGATATTTTGAAGCCTTGAGTCTAACTACTCTTTGCTACTTAAGCTAAAGGCCTGCAAACATGGTACCTTGATCCAAATATTGTTTTAAAAATTAGTATGATGAATCTTTGTGTTGGAGAATGTGTATATTTTCACATGAGTACATAGATAGGTCATTCCTCTAACCTTCTTCTTCATCATTTCCAAGGTCCAAAGCTTCAAAAGAGAGCTTGCACAGGCTATGGACTTTTACGACATGGGTCATATTAAGTTCCAAATCATATACCTAAAGAGAGGTAATCCAATTGCCTCTATATTTGCCCATCTCTTTCTTATGAATAATGAGCTCACTGTGGTGTAGGAAACAATAACTTTAATGTGAATTTTCAGGATGTATGGCCATAATTGTTTGAATGCCTTGTACACATCATAGGTCTATTTGTCCATGCCAGGATAATTTAGTTTAGGACCCTATAATCCTATACTCGTAAATAAAATGGGGATCACATCTCCTTTGTCATCTTTTTATGTGAATACGACTACCTAGGAGAAGTTAGAGGCAAAAGTATAGACAAATAATTCCTTACCAAAACTTAGGTTATATAAGGTAGAAACATGAGTTATAGCATATTTGATATTGTTAAGGCCTCCTTTTCTACAATAGTCCATTTGAATTGTTTGTCCTTATTTATAATTTGTTGTAAGGGTTCGACAATTCGAGCAAAGCCTAAAACAAATCTTCCAACAAAATTAATCTTCCTTAGAAAGAACGACATGGATTTCTTATTGTTTAGGTAAGGTATTTGTTGTCCTATGTAGAGAGTTTCAGACTAAGCACTGTGTCAAAGTGTCTATGCGAGGTGTATATTTTGAAAATGGATGATTCAAGGATACAACCCCTTCTTTATGTTAATAATCCTTAATATTTTAAAGAACAGTCAAAGTGTTGATATTCAAGCGTAGCAACATATAATTCTTTAAATGTATTTGGTAGAAGAATGGAGAAGTGTTTAGAAAATCAAATATCCTCCCTGAATATTCAATCTTATAAGAGAAGAGAATCGGATAGAAGAAACTCTATAGCAAAACATCAATACATATAAGAATTAATATAGATGAAACAATCTAATGATGCAAAGTAACGAAATCAAACATATTATTCAATCAATTAACTTCGTAACGAACATAACTTTGCAGTGGGATTTCAAGGGGGCTGACACTCAACCTAGCCTTTCCCAAATATCTATACAACCTCAGATGCATGTAGAAAAAAGATTATGTAATAATAGGTAAGTACTCACACAGTAAACAATGTTGTTATAAGTCGAAAACAAATCCCTTTGATTATCTTCAAAAACTCCAAGTATTGAAGAGAGTTTTTGGAGTTCTGCGTGGAGAATTTTTTAATCAACATTTCAGGCTAAGTATCGCAGCCCATCATCAGGAGATTCACAAAAGAATCTTGAATATGTCTAGTTGATCAATATGTAAATAAATAGTATTTAATTTTTTAAGGTGTAATGTCAGTTAAATTAAAAGAGAGTTAAATTAAGAAAAAAAAGGAGTTAATTAGAAAAACATAACATATAATAAAAATTATGTAATAAATGATCAAGAAGATAATTAAAGATGTAGCAACAATTAATAATAATTAAGAGAGTTATACTAATTAATGGACTTTAATAATTAAAAAATGAACAATATTATGATTGTAATAATAATTATTATAATAGAAATCACTAAAATAATTGTAATATTACTTATTATAGTTATTATAATGAATATTGATCAACTACATATAGTATCATTACAAGGTATCATTATAGTTATTAATTTAGCTTACATTACATCTTTAAATATAAAATACTATTTATTTACATATTGATCAGCTAGATATATCCAAGAGTCTTTCGTGAATCTTCTAATGATGGGTTGTAATACTTAGCCCGAAACGTCGATTAACAAATCTCAACGCAGAACTCCAAAAAGTCTCTTCAATGAAAACATGTAAAAACACAAAAACAACTCCAGGTATTACAACAATATTCTAAAGCTTGGTCCACGTATCAACCCTTTTCCAATTTCTCAAATGATATATATAGATTGCTTACAAGAATCTTATCTTCTATACATTTACAATAAAAGATAAATTTTATCCAAACCATTTTGGATAATCTTCATAACAGCTCAACCAGAATAGAAAGTCTCTTGCTTCACAGTCTCCAGTTGTCCTCGATTCTTGCATATGAGCCCAAAATACTCGATTATGTTCTGATTTTGCTCCTCAAAATCTAGATCACTTGCTGAAATGTTGCCCTGATTATCTGAACTATTCAATAATTTTCACGAGATGCTCCCATTCCTCTTCCATTGGATAAGTTAAATCAACCATTTTCTTGAAAGCTTCATCTACCTCTATATATTTCTCAAAAGATGGTTTAACTATGAATAGATGTTTAATTTCATAACAAATGAAAAGATCATCAAATAACTTCTCAATTAAAATTCAACCACTTAGAGCTCCTTTTACTCCAACAAACTTTGATTTATCCATCACTACCTTATTCAATGATCTTTGACAATCTTCCTTTGTCACCATTAAGCCCTGTGAATTTTTAAAAGAAGTCAGACCTCTTTGTTGTAAAAAGAGATTTTTTGTAAAATCTATTTACATGAGTTTGCAAACTTTCACATTTATCTTTCATCTGCAACATTAAATTTTCCTTTGTCGGAACTCCTCTAATTTGTAAGATTGAATCAATTCTATCTTCAATACCTAATTCCTCAAGTTATTCCTTTGTTTTTGTATTCAAAAACTTAATGATTTTTCTTGTTTGTCTAGGTTTATTTCCCAACTCGTCTTTGATCTCATCAATGGCTTCTCTTGCTCTCTCCAACAATTCTTCTTGTTCAACAATAATTTCAAATGATGACCGAATATCAAATAATGAAGACATTATTTCCATCCATATGTTCTCTTTAACTTGTATCAAACATTGAGCACTGTCAGTCTGACTTAATTGTCGTTCAAGTTGTTTTTGCAACCTATAACTTCTTTGGATTTCAATGATTAAAGAATTATCAAAATTGATTTCTACTTTCTCTATTTTTTCCATAGCCGCTTTTAAATTATCAATTTCTTGATTTCTTAACATTAATAACGATAATGTTTATGTTACTTCTTATTTTGTTCCATCATTCCTTGTTGGACCTCCCTGTGTTGTAGAAGTTGTTGTGTTTGTTGTCTATTTTTTTTCTTTCAGTAACTTCTCCATTTCTGTTTCCATCCTTTGTATCTGCATATTTTGCTCAATTATGATTGATAAAAGTTTCATTATCTTTTTCAAGCTCACCAACTTCCTATGTTTGTGGATGTTCTGTAGTAGGAATCTTCAATCTCTTTCAAAGGACTTGAATGTCAGCATTCTTCTTCTTTATAACTTCTTGGGAAGCATTAATATCCTCTGGATCCAAAACTAATTTTATAACAAGATCCTCCAATGATTTTATTTTGGTGTCTTTAGCAAGAGAACATTCTCTCCATTTTACGCTCAGACAATGTATTGTTTAATGAATTTTGTAACTTTGACACACTCATAGTTGAGTTAGTTAGACTAGAATATATCATTTCTCTAGTTTGTCTATGTAAATCAATTTGATCAATAGGATGAATTTTCTTAGCATCAAAAGAAAACACAGAGGTCTTGAAATATCTTGCATGTCTTGCTCCTGGGACCTTGGGTTCAAGAAAAGCTAGTTTAAATTGTCCTTTTTCAACATCTAAGGTTGAGAGAAACATGGTCTTTGTAGATGAATTCTAATTCCAAAACTAAGTATATGTCATTTCCTTTAGAGGTTCATTCTTCTTCTTAATTTCCAGGAACTTAGAGAAAATACTTTGATTAGAAGCAGAAGGTTGCCTAGTTGTTATTACAATTTGCTGCAATTTGAAAGCAGACTCACCTAGAAGAACAATTGTAGTTGGTCAATAATATTTGAAGATGTAGTTTCTAACACAGTTTCTTCTACATCCTTTGTTTTCTATCTTTTGTATGCTCTAAATCCACTTCCCTCTAATTTTCAAACATTTTCAACTATTCTTTTAAGTTCTTCTCCTTTTGTTGAGCGTTGCTTAGACATTAGGTCTTACTAATTGACCTATTACTTGTTCCCTTGATAGTTCTTGTAGAGTATTATCTTCCCATGTTTCCTTGTTAGCGAACTTTTCAATTTATGGTTTTCTCATATGTACATAGGGAGTAGAGTTTTTTTGAACTCTTAAGGCTGAAATCCTACCTATTAGATCATATGGTCAACTGACTCCTTGTTTGAAATTCCTTTGTGTCAATAAGTATTCAACCTCTTTGTCTATTGATCCAGTATTGACAACAAAAATCCCTACTTGCGCTTTGAATTTGAATAAGGCTTCGTTCTTCCTTTTTAAGAAGTGCATTTGATCCACATTAAGACTTTGTCTGATAAACTCAAGGGCAAAAATTTTAATAGGAAGGAACGTTGGTAATTGATAAGGAGGGAGCTCACAACCATATATTCTAATTTTACTAAAATCCTTATATAAATACTAGTCACCCAATTTCATTTGCTCACTAAGTTAGAGAAATATTTTGATCTCTGGTGAAATTCAAGGAATATTATCACTGTTTAGAAGACTGGAACATACATGAAGAAATTGATCCACAAAATTGATGAAAGAAAATTCTTTAGAGTTTTTTCTGACGAGTGAGGTCCAATAAACAACTGACCTCTGATTACCCTGTAAATCATGCTTCTGAAATCGTATCTCGAATCTTTTTTACTGATAATATAAAAACAAATCAACCAACATAGACTGATATCTAAATGTTTTTTCAGTTCCAAAGTTTCAAAGTTGTCCATGAATCTCTGAGAGGAATTGGTTGAAATTGAATAATATTGTTGGTTTCTTTCCTGGTGAGAAGGTTGATAGAAAACCCAAAATAACTTCATCTACTATCTCATTGTTTTCATACCCTAACAAGCAACATAACATAGATATGATTTGTCTAGAGATTTCTGGGAACATGGATGAAGCATAAGGTGGATTATGTTTAGGAATTTTAGTTCCTTCTAGCATAAAAGATTCGAATATAGAAGCTCTTTGTTCGAAGGTCAATTTTTGATAAAATTTTAATAGGAATTCACTGGAAATTGGGTGCAAAGAACTAGGAATAATGATTTGTAAAGTTTGCAATATTGATTCAGAGGTTACATAAAATGATGGCTCTCCATTATTGGAAATTATAGCTCTCTCACTTGGAAAACACCTATTTGCACACCACATGACAAATTTTGGAAAATGGTGGGTTTGTGGAAAGATGAATTGGGAAAATAAAGATTCCCATAGAGAAAATTCGTCACTATTATCCTAAAATCTTTGAAATTCCCAATTTTGAATTTCATAGAGGTCAAATTTGCATATGGTCTCTATAATTTTGGCTTCCAAGTCAATTAATGGTAATTCATCAAGTCTCAAAGACGCAAAAGGAGGTGTAGTTTTCGCCTAAGCTTTGGTTTCCTTTCCCTTCTGAGAACTCATTCTTGAATGCAAAAGGAGGACACAAAAGTTTATTTACCCATGGAATGACACCGTTGAATGTCTTGCAATTAATATCCTCCAACCAGTTGAAATGGCGTTGCTCAAATTCACTGTAGTTCTGATAGAGGAACAAGGAATGAACTTAGATAAAAATTGAAAAGACTATCACAGGAATATCGGGTGCATATGAAAATTAAGGAGTGAAATGTCTTTAATGAAATAAATGTTAAGGAAATAATGGATTATTTTTGCATAAATGAAATTTAAATGGCTAACAGTCAACGGGATTGACGAATAATCGTTGGTGATAATACAATTGGCGGGATTTCAAAATAATGACAATGACAAAAGTTTAGCAGAGGGTTAATTCTTGCGGAAACCATTGGTGGGTTTTAGGAGAGGGGGGGTTGTGCAAAAAGTGATAAGTCGCCAGGTCAACAACAAAAAGAATTCGGGAAGCAAGTTATTACGGACCCGCCCCAAGGGAGTCTTAGGATTTGTTGTAGCTTTTTCTTGTCCAAGGAATGCTACATAATTATTTTTTTTAATTGAAAATTTGTTTCCTGGCCAAATCCTCGGGCATATGAAAATTGTCATGGAAAAATGGTTCTACCCTTTAGTTTTTCTCCTTTCCTCACATCCATAATAGTGCTAGAATCAATAATTAAGGTGATTGTATGTTATTGTTATTGACCATGCTATTACAGAGGGTTTTATTCAAACAAAGGATATCAAAGTGTGACTTTGACTATCACTTCAAGATGAGCAATGGGAAGGAATATCTAGGCCCATTAAAGTGGTGTGATTATAAGGGTGGTTCCTACGAGAAATAAGTTATGGCTTCAAGTGCTTGCATTGGAAAGATGCCAACATTTATTGCAAAGTTCTTCCCTTGCTTGTTGTTCTCCCAAAGGTTCTGGCCAAAACTTACATATACTATGGGATTTCCTTCCGAAGGAAAGTCCAGTCCACCATTGACTTTGAATGGCAAGAGAGTTCTTAACTACTTCGTGACTTGAGTGATCGGACACTTCGTGACAATCAGTGGTCTTTACATGTGTCATCAGATTGAATCCAAGCTTCAAAGTTCTTTGTTGTCTACAATTCAAAAATTTAGCAAATTCATTAATAATTGTTGTTGCTATTGTTGTTCCAATACAACACAGAAAAGTTATATCTAGATATCATTACTAATAAATGATATTGAGATGATGTATTTACGGTTGACTAAGATGCAGGAATTGGTTTCATCTTCAGTATGCTTTTCACCCCTGGAGCAATACAAGCAAATCTTGTTATATTTAATGTGTTCTATTTAAAAGGCATAAGCACAAATTCTTAGGCAACAAATGCTTTGGGATTTTTTTGGAATTTGTATGGTGTTCACTCGAAAACTTTGATCATGCAACTAGAGATTTAGTTTTTGCAGACGATGTGATTGCGATGCTTCCTTATAATTTATGAACTCGTGGGCTTTCATTGCCTGTATCGTTGAATTTAAAAGCCATCAAATCCAAAATGGAGCTCAAGGTCCACAACGGTTAAAATAATTCTCTAGGAATTTTTGGGGAGTGAACTTGAAAATTCTTGCAGGTACCTATAAAAGTTGAAGTAAAAAGTGAAAAATACATGGAATGGATCACTGGTGTGTTAGAAATTAGAATGTTTATCCAGTCAGATGTTTCCCTTGTGCAAAAAGATAGGCATCAATGAGGAGGATCCAATGCCATTATCTGAAGATATTTAGCGTCATGGACAAGAAATTGCAGCTTGTAATGCTTCCCTTCCTAAGGTAGTTTCTTGAGATAACCATAGCAATTGTGCAAATACCAGTCCGTTATTGGTGCCAAGGACCTGTAGTAGGGGGATTTATAAAGAGTTTTTCGCATTGCCCAAAAAGCTTCAAAATTTGAACTTCATAATACTTCCCTTCGTCCAGATTTGGAATCTCATTTGCAATAGTGCCTCGTGTGATGAAAGAGAACATTTGTTATACAGGTTCATTGTTTTAGTTTAAAGCGCTGGCATTTTCAATGAAAATGAAGGACGTTGGCCCTCAGAAATCAACGATTCATATTCTATTGTGGGCCCCCGGATTGTTTGAAGTTTATCAAATGGGGAGGGTCCACAATAGATTGTTTTATAAAACAATTCTTCTTACGTGGCAGCAGGATGTTAATTGGGAGACCCCTGCAACACAAACCCACATACCGCTATGACCCCTTCTGCATTCCACTTCCAGGGTTTTAACAAAACCATTGTATAAATGTCAGCACAGATTTAGTTTTGACATGGAGCATCGAGGTAGGAAGTCATCATGGGAACATTTCATCAAAAAGGTTTGATGACCTCCGATGCCCCAGCAAATGGTTTACCAAGAAGCAAGTGTCAAAATGGAAAAAAAATTGCATCACAAGAAGTGTCAATCTAGTTTGCTAGTTGTTGAAAATCACTCCAAATGATTTACCATCTCAAGTGCTCTAGTTTAGGTGCCATGATTTATCACTGCTAGCAAGCAGATTGAGCTATTAAGTTGGCATTTGTCTTTTCCAAGTAATGTAATTATAGACAGAAGAACAAGATCATGGTTATTTGTTTTAAATTTTGACTCCCAAATGATATGTTGAATAAACATATTGAACGGTTTCAAAACACCAAATGTTCATTGGGAAGGAAGGAACATATAAAGTAGAGTTGAAAATGTCAAAATCTTCCAACATAGAGCACCTACAACAAATTTTAAGTACGTTAGTTCTCCACCAGAACGACATGCATGCTCAGAGATGAGCTCATTCCAGATATTACAATAATGGGTTTGGTTTTGCAGCTAGTTGTGCTCTGGATGTTTTAAATCTCAATCCTGTAAATAGAAAGCCAATAAGGATAATATTTTCCCACAATCGTGAAATGGGTCTTCAAATGTCGTTATTAAGAATCTTGATAAATCAATAGATAACAGGGTGTTGCATGATATGTTCTCCGCTTTTGATCCAATTCTTTCTTGAAGAGTAGCCACAGATAATAATGTTCAGTCAAAAGAATATGGTTTTGTTCAGTTTGACAAAGAGGACTCAACAAAAATTGCCATTGAAAATTTGGATGATTCTATTAGCGCAGAGCAAGGGATCAGGCTTTATGGCATTTTCTACTCCAGTAGAGGCTATGCGTGTTGTCTCTTGGATGAATGTTATAATGATGTTAAGTTGTTCATCAGAATTTTGCCTGGAGCAGTGGATATTCCATATTTAAGTTCACCAGATGTTACTTTTTCTGGGTTATTGTTTCCTCTTGAGTCAAAGTTAGTATTTTTGCTCCTAGAGTGGATATAGTATTTAATATCAAACCAGGTTGAGACATTTCCATAAATGGTCATGAGAAACATAGCAGAAGGAAGTAGGAATTTCACTGGTTTTTGAAGGGGTCATTTCCTCCAAATAGAACCCTAGCCAAAATTTGACAGCGCATCAGCAAAGAAGGTGGAATTGGAGATTACAATTTATATAACAGAGGAACAAAGTTGTGACTGACTCTAAAAATTGTCGATCTGTGCTAATCATGGAAGATACGGAGAAGCAAGGATCTGTCCCTAACGTACAATTCTGTCTTGTGTGAGATATCGTCAAATTTCTTTGAAGGATATTCAATTTTGTAAGAAAAATATACACCCAGTTTCAAGGATAACAACACGGCAACTACCTTCTCACTGAATTTATTGCAAGTATAAAGACTGATAAAAAGACATGATACCTTGACGAGAGTATAAGAATAGTTTTGTGTTAGAAAAATATTGGTGAATCTCACATATAATCATTCCGGTTTCAAAGTTTCCCTGATTTGCATGATGATCGAGTATTAAGGCTAAAAAGTTTGGGGTCACAAAAGGAGAATTTGCTAGATACATGGATGCTCTTACAAAGGACAGTGAGCACTTAGCAGCAATAATTGACAATGTCCCATCTATTGACAATTTGGAAATTTTTCATGGAGAGTGATGCATTAGGCCATATTGTTATGGACCAGCAACAAGGACATGAAAGTCTTGTTGCTTTTGCAAAAACAATAATTCTTCAAGATGTTAATATTTATGAATTTTGGAAAACCTACTACACCTTTAGCTACAACAATTATTGTTGGTGCGCTGAAAATTGTGTTGAAAACTGTCTACAGAGATGGTGTTGGAGATGTTGAATTTAAGATTCATCTAGCGGAAATAGTTAAAGATTCAAAATGAGGTTAGAAAATAAGTGCAGATGGGAGTATGCTTCAAACAGAGAGTCAAAATACACCCCTCCAAAATAGAATAATAGCACAGTTGGTTGAATAGGTGGCAGGTGGACCCTTTTTAAAGGGAGGTTAGCAAAATTTCAGTGGACAGATCATACAGATTCAATTTTCTAGCCAGAGGATCAATATCCAAAAGGCAAGATGGCAATCAATGAGTAGCTGGTAGAGTATTCCTAGCATTGGATCAACAATGAGCTTTCCAAGGCAAAATACAAGTAGTCGATATTCAATTCTAGATTTCAATACAGATGACTGAGCATGTCAGTATGAATCAACACTGTATCTCACGAAAATATGGCAGAGAGAAATGAGTCAACAATCAGATCTCGATTCTAAGGCACAAAAAGAGTCAACAGAAGATAAGATGGCAATCAAGAAAATCAATCCCAAAATTTGACAACATTAAACTTGAGAAACTCCAATTTTCTTACAAATTGTTTGAAATTATCTTTATTTTTAGTTATTTGATAAAATATTTGTTTCCTAAAAATTAGAGCCAGTTTGTAAATTGTATGAGTCTATATATTTGATTATATGTAATAAATAGTTGTTGGCGTTTGAGCCCAAA
Source organism: Pinus taeda (assembly GCA_000404065.3). Lineage (NCBI taxonomy): Eukaryota > Viridiplantae > Streptophyta > Pinopsida > Pinales > Pinaceae > Pinus > Pinus taeda. The sequence continues at coordinate 152,373 of APFE031719521.1, forward strand.
GACTGCAACTTTTGTAAAACTTGATATTACAGAGTTTTAATTCAAGGGTTTTTGGCGTCAGTTTATTGACAGAACTTGTATACGTGTATTTTTTTTGTGCCTTCATAATATGTTTCTACATATGTTTAAGGTAGTGTAGGATGTTGGGAAGGTTTGGGCCAAGTATCAGCCTCCCCTACATCCCTAGCAAAGTTATGTTTTATATTGAGTAGAGGATAGAATAATTTGTTTGATTTGCCACCCAGAGATAACCATATCGTTGCTTCTATGCTATGCTTAGATATATTTGTTTTCACTGTAGACATTCACGTATATGTTTCTGATATTGTTAGATGAGTAGGTATTCAAGGAGGATGTTGGATTATCTAATTTTTCTTCTATTCCCCTATCAAAACCTTTCAAGCTATGTTATCTTGTCATAGTTGAATGTTGAAACTTTGATAAGGCCTCTACAAGCGAGGAATTTATTTGTTAAGCAGGGATTTGTGACTCACCAGCAACCACCCATACAACAAACCTTAGATCTAGCCGTTGTGCTTCATAGATTATTTTTCAGTGACAATGAATAACATTAAAAAGCCTCATGACGCTTGAGGGAGCCCCATATGGTTCAAGGGCTAGATTGATCCTAAAGTTGGTTGAGTTGGTTTCTCGGTGCAGTTTCGCAACCAAGAACTACCTTCAAGAAACATTACAACAAGATTGGTAAGTGTCTGAGATTTTGATTATAGATCAAAGTATTTCTCAAGTGAAATCACCCCTTTAAGATCGGTTTTCTCTTGTTTTCCTATTTCACATGTGGTTGCTTCTTATCATGCTCTTCATCATCAATGATAACATCCTCCAACATGTATGAGTTTGTTAGGAATTTATTCACCTATTATGGTTTCTTAGAGCATATCTCAGAAAGTATATTGAACCAAAATATGAAATTTAAAATATATGTTCCCTAAGATTTCTCCTAAACATTCTCCAAGTTTCACCAATTTGAAATCTCCCTAGAAAAAGCTATAATGAAAAATCCAAAATGACCTATTTGAAATTGACTTCGGGAGCACTCAAAAACCCTAACTTCGTTAGAGAATATATCCAAAAGTATAGGGAATTAAGATATGAAATTTTAAACAAACGTCCCTCAATATTCTCCAAGTTTCACCATCTCAGATCTCCCCCAAAAAAAAATAGTGAAAATTATTGACTTGTTTGAAACTAACTTTAGGAGCATTTGAGAACCATAATTTCCCTAGAGCATATCTCCAAAAGTATAGTGAACCAATATCATAAATTTGAATCAAATGTTTCCTGAGATTTCTCCTTAATATTCTCTAAGTTTCACCATCTAAAAGCTCCCATTTGAAGCAACAAAACCCTAGGTTTGTATGCTCTAATACTAAGTATTATTATCCAAAGACATAAAAGTCAGAAGTACACACCATGTACAGCAATGTGATCATGGATAAAAACTCCAATAGAAATAATAATAGGAGAAATGCCTCCAAATATCCACTTCATACATTTAAATCATATGTCATCCATAATGAATACATAATATTTATATATACCTATCCATACATTACACATGGCCCATATGTTATTAGTATAACCCTATTACACATACATTTAGATATTACATGTACATTTAACCCAATTTATGCC
>APFE031719521.1:158098-175065 GCA_000404065.3 Pinus taeda
GGTGTTTCATCTCCTAGGTTTAGGTTTTTGGATGTTTAGGGTTTTCCATTGTTTCTCAACAATAAATAGGCCTTCGAGTCTCATTGTAACACATTTCATAGGAATGAAGCCGCCACATCTCTTCTCAGAGATAAGCTACCATCGCCCTAGCTAGTTTATTTCCATTTATGTTTGTAAGCATATTTCAGTATTTTACATTAATGAAATGAAGCATTATTTATGTTGTGTCTCTGTATTTATGGTTATATCTATAATTTGTTATGTTTCTGTTTAAATCTGGATCAAACTCCATGGCATAAATCTAACTATGAGCCATCCTTAAGGCCACAAAACCCTCTCACTTGGACCCCTTAGATCCAAGTAGCCAATGCAATTTCCCCTTTGAAACTTATGTTGGCCCAATTCATTTATTGGGCCCATTCATTGGGTCCCAACATAGATCCTAGGACAATAAGTGCATCGCCCTCAAAAATTGAGTATGGGTTCCCTAAGGATAACAAAAGCCCTAATCAAAAAAACCACTCCACTATAAATGATAAATAAGGTAAGTAGACCTATTTGAAAGTTGCATGTCTAAAATCCACTCATTGTTTTGTCCATCATGATCTTACCAAGATTGAGGGCCTCCTCCCCCTCCCCAAGCACTACTCCACCAAATGCATGAATGACTTGGAATTGGAGGGAAAATTCCATTTATATAAAAATCCGCCACTTTTCACTTTGCCATTATGACCTCATCCAAGCTCTGTTTGATGAACCATTACCATCATTGGAAATCTCTCTTTAAGCCCTCAAATGAGTCTTTATTGGCTATCTTTGCTTTGATACTTCACCTATAAGTCATTTTTCCATTAGGCGTCAAAGCCCCTTCCATTCAAATATAATTTCTTCATATTTCTATATCTTATTTTCACAGCACCTTGTCTTTGTACATGTTCACTCATGCGTCAAATTCCTCATGAGTAGACCACCTTTACTCATGTTAATAGAGTCTCCCCCAGTCCTATTCCCTATGGCATTTTACATATCAACAACATCCCTTCCTTCATTGTATTTGCCTATTGTTTAGTTGATATCACCTTAGAGACACCCCCCTTTAGTATATGGATCAACCCATCCATCTTTTGCATATGTCTTTATTAGTCTTAGATCATTCCCTACATGGGCACTCCAACACCATTACCCATTTTAGATTTCGATTCCCATGTCATTCAATCCCATTTGGGAATGGGAGTCTGGTTTGTCTTCACATTAGAGATAACATCAACTGCATTTCTCATTCACATGTTGACAACCCATGTCCCCTGGAACTCCCCCCTTTATTACCTCTTGGATTCCTTCAAGGGGGGCTTGTACATTTCCTTTACTTGGTTCAATCAGTGGAAACAACATTTTGTCACCCTTATTCAAAGCATCAGAGATGAGTCGCCCTTATGTCCCATGTAGTATGTTCATAACCACCTTGTGTCTTGTAATAATATGTTAGCACCTTTGTGAGTTGTTCTCGTCATGTTTTATGAGATTTGAGCTCCAAATGTCTCATTGGTTTATTAATATGTCTTTGAAAAACCTCTATATAGTAATTTTTCATTCCTTGTGGAATGATTTTAGTCACTACCAAGTCAATCTTGCATGTTATGCTCTGAACAAATAAAGTCATTAGTCCACCCACCAAACCATATTCCCCCATTGGTGTCAATCTTCGTCAATCACATTATACCATATAACTTCATGCCATTGTTGAGGGCTCATCATTGCCTCAACTTTGGTGGGCCTTCCTCTATCAACTTCAGCACATTCATTCAAAGGGATTGGCCTAGAGGGCAGTGTACCTTGGATCCATTTTTCTCATTGATGGGTGCTTTAGATCAAGCAAAGAGAGACCTCAATGCTCTCTAACTTGGTTGTTTCTCACGTAATCAAATTTTTCTTATTCACATGATCGAAATATTTACTTTATGGTCTAGTGCTTTATACAATTATACTAGATCCACTAGGCATGTGTGAGTTGTTCCCAAACCTCGAGAGGGGATTTCCCTTTAGGTAACCTCCTACATGCCCAACATTCAATAGTATATGAAATGGCCTTAGATTTAGTTTAGTAGATTTGGTTGGCTCAATTTCTATTGTTCTCAAATCCCAACACATCAGCCTCCCATTAGTTAGCTTATTTATATCTTCAGAGCCCTTTCATGTGTAGCAGGGCTGCCTAGGTTATATCCATCCCCTCTCCTCAACGAGGGAGAATTTGGTCCTATGTACCTAGATAAAAAACAATTATTATATCGATCCTAGCCCTTTTGCTCCAGGCACATATATATGGGACTATTTATCTCATTATATTATATTCTAGATTAGTGATGCCAGCACTCAGATATATTATACATTATTTTTCTCAACCCTGGTTTATTAGGCACATCATTATTCTTTTTACTGAGTTATCTCAATGGGTATGTTTATGCCTCCTATGCCTCATTGATATCATGTACTCCAACTTTAAGACTCTTTCTTCGTGAGTGGTAACAACCTCCTCCACGAGTGGCTCAAATCCTTGCAGAAAAATCCCTCTCTCCCTCTCTTTCTACATAACAACCTCTAGTGTTTAGTGAAAGAAAACTACAATGTATCTCAAGGATATGACGTGCTCCTAACACTCATATATTGAGGGGTGATCTATTATCAAAGAAAAAGTGATCATCTAGACAAAATTACTAGGTTGATCAAAATATATCATGTTAGTATGTGTTTTACACATTAAAATCCACTCTCACATAAGGAAATAGCCTAAGGAATCATTTCCCAAGTTTTTTCCATCAATTTACCCACTTACATTAGTACAACCCATATATTCATTATTTTTTGTTATCCTCATAACTCTACCCATTTATGTGAAGATAATCTACTTATTTTTACTTATTTTATTTATTCTCACGGAAATAACTTATTAAATCAAATGAATTATTTCCACCTATTTTACCTTCTCACATAGACATAATTGATTAAATCATCTATTTATGAATTCATTCTAACCATTTCACCCATTCATATGGGAATAATATATTATATCATTTATTTATGAATTATTTTCAACTAATTTACCTCAACAACAAGAAATAATCAATAGATCATTTATTTATGGATAATTTTCATTAATTAACTCAATAAATCATTATTTTTAGTTAGTTACCTATAATAAATGATATTAACCATTTTTTTTTACATTTTCCTCTCACAAAAATAAAAATAAAAATACCAAAAGTAGTTAGATTTTGATTTGGTCCAACAAATATGTTTTAATATTTGACCACATCAATTCTAGCAACTATTTTGTTATAGATAGGAGAAGTTTTTGTACTCCTTTCACCATGACCATTTTCATCATCTAACATTTTCTCTTGTGACATTTGAGCTCTCTACCAATTTATATTTTCTTTCTTATTTACCCTTTTGGAGAGAGGGACACTTTGCTTGCAGATACAAGATTCTGAATGAACCCTCCTAGGGAGGAGGTCCACCAGCTAAGAGGCCTCCCCACAAGTGTTATAAAGGACATTATTTTGGATTATTTGGAGATTTGTTGCACATTTCATGGTTTATGTTCTTGTCATATTTTTCTATAATATTCAATTCAAATTCTTGAACACAACTTGTTAATGGGGAACAAATAGACTCTAGGATTTTAATTCATAATCCACATAACTGTTTGTTGAGCTATTAGCAACCCATACTATAGTGTTTTTTGCTAACTTTTTCTATAGGAGACCACCAATGCTAGCCCCCCATAGGGGTGGATGTTGTAAGAGCCGTAATGTTAAATTTATGCTTATCAATGTATACTTCTTTATTTGCTTATTGTGGTGCCTAAAGGAGATAGGATTTATGATCCCTCAACTACTATTTATGAGAGGACCCTTTGAAATGACCTAGATACCCTATAATATAATGTTCTGTAGGCATATATCTGACTAGGGAAGAAGGTAGGGGAGGCTCCTCAATTTTAGAGATATCATAGGTTATAAATGTAACCAGAGGCGGAAGAGTGCGAAGAGACTTCAAAAGGCTCACAAGGAGAGTTAGGCCCCAAAATGGATTTAGGAGAGGAGGGGGAGAGCAATGGCAGGGGACAATGGAGGGGAAGAGATAATAGAGGAGAGGGGTAGAGAGCCCAAAGGGGGTGCTTATGAAATCTAACGATGGGACGAAGGAGGGTAACATTGCATGGGACAAAGAAGATGAAATATTGACCAATATTGAGAAGGGGGAATAGGTAGAATGGAAAGGGAGGGCATACCCAAAGAACCAATGAGTAGGAGTTGACCATATGAAGAGTATATCATCGTAGGAGTATCCATCTCGATCACCAGAGTAGTGGGAGAGAGATTTGTGGCTTGTGTGGTTTCCTCTACCACAATAGAGGCATGTTGAGGGTCCTTAGTTTTTGTTGTATGAAGAATAGGATACTGTGTAGTCAAAGGGTTTTTCTTAATCCAACAATTTTGCTTTTTGGCTAGCTTGTATTTTTCACCTAGGTGCCTGTAAATGTAACACTTACTGCACTTGAAAGGGACCCCCTCATAATTGATGGTTGGCAAAAGGAGTGGCTATTCCTTTTGATAGTGATATAATTATCTAATCCTTTATCCAAGTTTAGGTCAGCCAAGATGTATGCCATACCCATATACTCACTCTCTAAAACACAAAACTTCATAAAAGAAACCCAAACTATTCTTGATCTCTTTGAAGACATCCCTAGACCATAAATGGAGGGAAAGGCATAGGATTTAGACCCAGATTGCAACCGCCTCCAATTTTTCTTAATGAACATCAAAATAAACCTTCCTTTGGTTAAAAAACGGCATTTGGGGTACCCAAAACTAATGTTGTTGGAGAAGCCTTTGAACATCGGACCCTAAAGAAGTGATCCATCATTAACCAACCCTTGGTCAAGATTAGACATCATGGAGAATAACCTAGAATGGAGGAAAAGTTCCTAATGGCCCAACTTTTGAGAACTTGCATTGACATTATATAATGTGAAATGACCAACAATGGTGGCTTCCTCCAAATGAAGAAAGTTGTTTAACTTCACTTCCTTTCCTAGGATAACATTTGGGTCCTCCATCTTTCAATTTACACATTTTGTATGTAATCATGCTAGGCCCATACCAAGTGATGACTTTTGGATATGTTGTAGATAAATAGACTAATATCTATTGAGATTTCCACTAAATAATTCCAAGGATATGAGCCTTCCAATAAAGCATTTAGCTTATGGATAGTTTATCTAGGCCAATGAGGGTATGAAAGTAGGTGGGAGGCTAGGATTGGAAATAGAAGGATAAAGAAATTGAATTTTTGAATTACATGGGGGAAAAGGCATAGGCTAAGAGATGGAGGGAGGCTATGAGAGAAAATTGATAGGAGAGGTGGCTTTCAAGAAGAAGTCAGTGAAATCAGGGTAATTTTCCAAATAGGTTAGAGATCCCATGGTTGGAGATAGGACATCAAACTTTTTAGAGGAATGACTTTTTTGTAGGTCATAGATCACATGAGTCGAGATAGGGTGTGTTTAGTTGAAGGGTCAAATGTCTAGATTGGAATTACATCCCATAGATATCATGAGTTATACACTAATTTTTCATCACCCATAGCCACAGGTGTCCATAATAGGGGAGAGGAAGGTTTTGTCACTTTGATATGTAACAATAGCTCATATATTACTTGTTGTGTTTATTGCATGTTATTGATAATATATAATATGATCATGAGAATGTGCATCGGTTATTTGATACTCCATTCATAATTTCCATAATAATGCATAATTCTCAATATATTAGAGGTAATGTACTCGATGATGGTAGGAAAATATCACCTAAAGGTATACAACATTACAAAATGAATTTGTATACTAAATATTAGGTAGTATTGCATGCTTTATTATTTGGATTAATAATTTTTTGTGAGTTTTTATAGCACCCAACTAAACCATAGCTTTGAATCTAATCTTTCTGATGGCCTCAAGTTTTGGGGGGGCTACTCCTCTACCATCACCCCCTGTTCCTAATATTGCTTCCTTAAATACTTTGGTTCAAGAGTTTTGTGAGCCCCACAAGCTAAGCCCACTCGTTTGTCAAGAAACTAGAGGAAATCCAAAAGATCATTGTAACACCCTCCTCCCACATCTACCCAAGTCACCATGCCAACCGGGTTAAACATGAGATGAGAGGCTACTATGATCAGATTCGACCTCCTAGGTGACCTTAAGGAAGTTGAATTGATGGAACATCACAAACAGACATCAAACATCATCAACAAAACCCTCAGAATACAAGTTAGCCACTCACACGGCCTATCCTTGGGTCCCACTATTGTTTTGGACCTCTTAGGCCATAGTCGCTCTCAAGCTATGGGCAAGGGAGCGGCCAGAGACCTAAAGTCACTCTCATAGGCCTATCTTCCAGTGAATATGGACTAAAGTTTCCAGTTCTGTGCCAGCGAAGCCAGGATTTAAGCCACTTTTTCAAGCCCAGAGCCCAAGCCATTGCCCAGAATGGAATGAAATCTCATAATCAAGTAAATTACAGGGAAAAAATGATATAAAAGCAATAACCTCAACAAGACCTTAACCATACCTCTACTAGCCATGACAGGCATTTCGTCAAACACATCATCGACGTGTAACCTACATGTGTAAACAACAGAATTAAGTGTATGGATCTCATAATTATCTGAAAATCATTATGAACCATTGTTCCCTCATGCCATTTGCTGCATTATCCTCTATTAGGTCATATACACATTATCCATTCATGTACAAGTAAAAACATGTTGAGAGTCATACATAGTTGATGTCATAAATTGTACATATAACCAACATAATAGGAACAAAAATACCATGAACATATCAACCATCAAAATCCATATATACATCAGTACATTTTCACATGAAAATCAAGGGGATGAATTTCTCATTAATGAAGGAAATAAACCAACCAGAGATGGGACTACCACATTCCACCCGACCATAGAATGTTTGAGCCAAATCTCTCTTCAACCATTCACCCTCGTGCCATATTCCAAGCATGAATGTGGGACTAGAACCAAAAGAACTCAACCAGGGCATACCGAGGCTAAACCACCTCACCTTCATAAATAGAAAACAGGCTTTACCGTAATCCATCCCATATCACTAGGCCAACACAATGAACACATCATAACATGATTTACCCTACTCTCCACTCGATCACTAGGTCAAACAAGCATGTATACCACCGGATTTCTCCACCTACACTGTGAGGAATTTTCTTGTCTCCTAGTTTCTTGAGATTTACCACAATCCAAACCTAAATCGCTAGGCCCTAAACTGAGACCCACTCTACAGGATTTACCGCATATCCAAAACCCAAGATTAATATGCCCAACGGAGAGCAAACCACCTTAGAGCCCTTAGACCCCTATATATAGAAAGGAGGTCTTGTCATTCGTATCACCCAAGAATTGTTCATTTATGTAATGAAAAGGAGGTTTCCCCCTCAAAGAAGTTGATTCTGAAGTCGTTGATCTATCTTTTCTTCTATTATGTGAGTTGGTTGCATAACATTTGGTATCAGAGTTTTGGATTCTAGGATTTCACTGCTCCAAAGAGGTCATCATGAAAGTTTCATTCTACAAACTTTCAAAAGCTGTAAAGAAAACCCATTTGCGCTGAAATCTTTCTGAACTTCAACGCCTAATTTCAGATCTTGTCTATGTATATTGTCAGAGATATGATCCAAGGAAGTTAGTGTTTTTGCAGGATACTAAATTACATCCCAAACCAGTCAGACCTTGGGAAAATCTTCATAACTTTCTCTCTGAGTATCAGATTGAAATTTTGTAAGAATTTACAAAAAGAGTACAGATTGTAGTTTTATGTGTATCATTTTCAGGTCCTAAGGTTGAACAAATACGCATCGCACTTCGTACAAGTTCGCTCTACTGAACCAGTCTATAATCAGGTCATTGTGGGAGATTTGTCCTAACTCTTTCTGGAAGACTCCAATCTTCATCAGACCTATGGGGTTGGAAATATGACTTAGAGGGCTACTATAGGACAAAATTTTAGACCTTGGAGATTCAAATTTATAGAGATACAACAAATTCAATATCGAGCTCCTACGAAGCAAAAAAAAGTGTGTAGTCCTTTTAAAAAATTGCATAAGTTTGGTTTGAAAAATTAGTTTGAAGTGATTCAAAGGGCATAGTGAAGCATAATTATTATTAATTGATGCCCTAAAGAAATAAAATGTAAACACCTATTAAGCAACCCACAAGCTCCACTATGACACATGAAGAATAGAAAGAAATGCAACATGATATATCAAAATTGCAAGACCAAATGCAACAAATTTCACTCTCGCAAAATTAACAAAAAATGAACTGGAAGCCATGATGAATATTAAGATAGATGATATAAAAAGGGACATGGTAGTTTTGAATGATGGTTTAAAATCAGACATGGACGCAATGATGAATGTCAAGATAGAAGGATTGAAAGAAGGTTTGGCAAAGTTGCTAGAAGAAAGTTGTCCCATTGGTGACAAGGCAATCCATGAAAATCATGATGAAGGCAAATGAAATATCAATCATGATTTTAGAGACTCCCATGTGGGGTTTAAGAAGCACCACATTCCAAAAATATATATGAGGAAGTTTGATGGCAAGGATCTGGTAACGATGGAGAAATATTTTGATCTACATGAGGTGCAGCCCTCACAAAAGGTACGCATTGCATCTTTATATTTAAAACCCAATCAGTTTGTATGGTATAGATATCTTTGTTCTCGTAAACCACTTGTCACCTGGTCAATTTTTATGGAGGAAATGGTATCACATTATGAAGATACAAAGAGAAACACCTTCTTTACCCAGTTGATAAATCTCAAACAAAAGGGTTCAATGGAGGAGCATGTTGAAGACTTCCAAAAATTGAATATTAGGGTAGTTGATATTCCATAGGAGCATAGGATCGATGTATTCATAAGGACTTTAAAAGATAACATCCAACATGAGGTTCGCCTTTGGGAACCTTATTCATTAGAGAAGGCATTCAGGGTGGCAAGAAAAGTTGAAAGAAAAATTATGGCAACAAGGAAGTCTACCACTCACAACTATAAAGATGGAAGTGGTTTTGTTCCTAGTCCTCCACAACCTACAAGGTTTACACCACAACAATTGGAGGAAAAAATATCAAAAGGGATTTGTTAGAATTGTGATAGCAAATACACTAAAGTTCATAAGTGTGTTGAGAATAAATTATTCTACATAGATTGTGAAGAAGAAGAAAAGAAACAAGAAACATCAAAGGAGGAGGATATATGATAGGGACCAACCTCAAAGAAAGAAGAAATGAATCTGACCATATCTTGTAATGCATTGGCAAGAATTACCACTCCTCAAACTCTCATGATAGATTTTATATCAAGAAGAAAAATGCCATAGTTTTGATTGATTCGGGTAGTACCCATAATTTTATTCATTGTAATATATCCAAGGAATTGAATTGCTTCCTATATCCAGCACCAGAGTGTCAAGTGATGATTGCAAATGGAGGAAGCATAATTTTTTCTCGAAAGTGCCATAATATCAAGCTATCCATGGGAGAATATGTATTGAATAGTTCAATGCTTTCCATTCCAATGGGGAGTGTTGATGTTGTACAAGGATTCCAATGGTTACAATCTTTGGGTACAATAGCTTTTAATTTTCAAGAACTTTTCTTGAATTCTTTTTGGGAATGAAAGGATGTTGAATTAAGAGGTATCACAGGGAAACCAGGAAAGATAATCATCTCTAATATCATGACCAAGCTTCTAAAGAAAGAACAACGGGGCGTAATTTCATAATTATGTCCACTAGAGGTTCAAACAATGAAATCATCTATTTCTCCAGATCTCCAAAATGTCTTGGACAATCATTCCAAGGTATTTGAGACTCCCAAAGGTCTCCCACCTATTCGTGATCATGATCATGCTATTCATTTGATTCGAGAAGTGTTCCTCCAAATCAGGCCTACAGATATCCCGATGCCAAAAGAGTGAAATTGAACATATGGTTGCAGAAATGCTAGAGGTTGGTATAATTCAACCTAGTCAAAGTTCTTTCTTTGCTCTAGTAGTATTGGTGCACAAGAAGGATGGATCATGGTGCATGTTTCCGGATTATAGGGAGCTCAACAAGCTCACTATTAAAGATAAATTTCTCAGTCATTGATGAATTATTGGTTGAATTACATTAAGCAATTTACTTCACCAAGTTGGATCTTCGTTCAGGATATCATCGAATGAAGACTGAAGACATTCTGAAAACAACATTTAGAACTCATGAAGGTCATTATGAATTTTTAGTCATGCCTTTTGGACTTACCAATGCACCTTCTACATTTCAAGGTTTGATGATTTCCATTTTCAAACCCTTCCTTAGAAAATTTGTGTTAGTATTTTTTGATGATATACTAATCTACAGCAAGCCTTGGAAGGATCATGTTCAACATGTTGATAGGGTGCTCAAAATATTAGAGGAAAAACAATTATATGCAAAAACATCCAAATGTTTCTTTGGAGTACATGAGGTGGAATATGTGGGTCATATTGTATCTCATGAGGGTGTTAAAGTAGACCCTAACAAAATTAAAGCCATTAAGGAATGGAAAATCCCCACATCCATAAAGTATCTGCGAGGATATCTCCGGTTGACATGGTATTATCGCAAGTTTGTTAATAATTATGGGAGAATAGTTGCACCTCTAACAACATTATTGAAGAAATATGCATTTTCTTGGACTCTGGAAGCAACCAAGGCCTTTGAACATCTTAAAGAGGCAATGTGCCAAGCACCAGTCTTAGCTATGCTAGACTTCACAAAACATTTATTGTGGAGTGTGATGCCTCAGGAAATGGAATTGATGTTGTCTTAATGCAAGAAGGAAGACCCATTGCTTTTGAAAGTCATCCAATTGAAGGAAAGTATTCACACAAAGTTATTTATGAGAAGGAAATGTTGGAAATACTACATGCACTTAAGAAGTGACGGCCTTAGCTAATAGGAAGACACTTCAAGGTAAAAATAGATCATGGTAGTCTTAAATGCTTTTTAGAACAAATATTATCTTCTTAAGAGCAGCAAAAATGGGTCACAAATATGTTGGGTTATGACTTTGAAATCATCTACAAAAAGGGAAGCAAAATGTTGTTGCAGATGCACTCTCAAGAAAGGATGAGAATTTTATGCAAAAGCATCCAAAACTACTCAAGCATTAAGGACAACACTTTTTTGAAGGAGAGGGACATGTTAGGTCCCTATAATACTAGTGTGTTCCCTCACTTTTATTATCATTATACCCCCTTATTGTATTTTTGTGCCCCATGTAGTCCCCATATTGTTATTATTGTGCCCCATGTTTTTATTTTTGTACCCTTACATTATTATTTTTATGTCAACTCTGATTATATTGTGACCCCTTAGACCCCTATATATAGAAAGGAGGTCTTATCATTTGTATCGTCCAAGAATTGTTCATTTATGTAATGAAAATGAGGTTGCCCCCTCGAAGAGGTTGATTCTAAAGTCGTTGATCTATCTTTTCTTCTATTTTGTGAGTTGGTTGCATAACAGAGAACCACACCATGGCTATCTAGAAATGCAAGGCTAGGCTGAAAAACATTGTTGTGCTTGGAAAAACCCATGTCATGATAGAAAATAACCACATGCAATTTCATGCATGCCAAATCTAGCAAGGAAAATACACATGCAAGTCGATACATACAATGAATCATGTTGTACCTGCTTGATCCTGCCTTTCCTCACTTGATCTTTGCTTCCTCTTGCCATCTTTGCCTTTCTTGCTCTAATGCCAAAGTGCTCCAAGAAAAACTCTAAGTATCCAAGAGTATGAGAGAGAGAATAATGAAAGAGCTCCAAAGCTAAACTGACCAAAGGTTACCAACTGATCCTCAGAAGCCTTTTAATGAATGAGGCCTCTATTTTCTTCATTTTCCATTATTTTCCTTCATTTCCCTCCTCACATGAAACCTGAGACCTTTCATCTCCTTTTCTCCTAATTTCCATTATTTTCATAAATGATTGTGCCAAAAAAATCCATGTTTCCTTTCCAAAGCCTTAGTAATTGCTTTTTCGAATTTCCTTAGCCATAAACAACCAAATGAACACCCCCTAGGATATCCTACCCAACATTCAACTTGGAATAAGTGTCCCATTCATCAGTGGTGGTTGTTTTTAACTTTTATTACATGGAATTTTCACTAGGGTTGTTACAGAACCCTCCCCCTTATGGGACACCGTCCTTGGTGTTCAATAACACATATAACTGAGAAAACCGCTGAAAGAAGACATACTGTTCATGGAGATTTATAACATAGCTCGATGCAGTATTTACAATGAAATATTTTATCAAGAGAAGAACATCATGACAACATACCGCATAGTGGAGCTTTATAACACAACTCATTACGATATTAACAATGATCATATTATTGAGTACCAACTCATATAACATCATAACATCATGATAACATAACCCCATGATAGCATAATAACATGACATCCATACTACATAATGGAGCTTTATAACATATCTTGTTACGGTATTTACATCCATACCCGAGTGTACATATAGCAACATCATCAAAAATATAGATACCATATCCAAACCATATACCAAAACATATGCCAAATCATATGCCAAATCATATACCAAAACATATATCAAAACATATACTAAACACCATGTCTGAGAATATATCAAACCATCATAAACCATATGTCAACCACCATAAAGAAAATACCAAACCATCATAAAGCACATACCAAACCACCACAAAGCAAATACCAAACCACCATGTCAAGCTGCTTTGGCTCAATCGGCAAACCGGGAAGGATACATGGCCCGCATCTGATCCTCCATCTCCCATGTAGCTTCATCAGGCCCAAAGTGCTTCTATTGCATTTTAACTTGCTCTATTGCTTGATTCCGGAGCATGAGCACCTTTTTTTGCAATATACATTGGGCTCTGGCTAGAATTCTCCATCTGGTTCCACCTGCAATACAGACCATTGAATCACATGATCAACATCCTTAACATACTTCTTAAGCAAAGATACATGGAAAACATTGTGGACTTTCACTGTCGGAGGCAGTGCAAGTCAATAGGCTACTAGCCCAATGCTCTCAATGATACTGAAGGGTCCACAAAACCGTGGTTCCATCTTGGCACATGAGTCAATCCACAATGAGATTTTCTTCAGTTCGATGCGCAAGTACACATGTTCCCCAACCTGTAACCCCTTGAACAACCTGTTCCTATATGCATAACTCTTTTTCCTATCCTGTGTTGCCTTTAGATTCTTCTTGATCACCTGCATATCTTGTTCCATGTCCGCTAACATATATGGTTCAATCAATACTCTGCTAACCTGATCACTCTAACTTATGGGAGTGTTACAACTCCACACATACAATGCCTCAAAAAGGACTCATCATCAGTTACTCCTGATAATAGTTGTTGTATGTGAACTCTACCAAAGGGAGTTACTCTTCCCACTTCCTTTGTTGGTGCATCACATACATCCTCAACATTTCCTCTAATATCCTGTTGACCCTCTTTGTCTATCCATCTATCTGTAGATGATTAGTTGTGTTGAAGGCCAACTCTGTGCCCAAACCTGCAAATAACTCCTTCCAAAACTTGGAAGTGAACTTCGCATCCCTGTCAAATACAATCTTCTTCAAAACACCATGTAGTCTACCCACATCTTTGATGAACACTTGTGCCACATCACTAGTTAAGTACGTAGACTTCACCGGAATGAAGTGTGTAACCATTGTTAACTTGTCCACAATGACCATTATGGAATCTTGTTGCTTAACTGTCTTCAACAACCTTGTGATGAAGTCCATGGAAATGACTTCCCATTTCCATTCTAGAATCGCAATCGGTTGTAGCAGTCCACCTGGATTTTAACACTTTGCTTTCATTCACTCACAAACAAAGTATCTAGCCACAAACTCTGCTACATCCCTCTTCAAAATCAACCAATAGTAATATCTCTTTACTATTGTCAGTGTCTTCTGGTAACCTAGGTGACTTGAATATGGTTTCACATGAAACTCCCTCAAGATCACCTTCTTGAGGTCATTGTCACCCATCATATATTCTATCTCAGAACCTGACCAATCCATTTGTTGCAAGACAATATTCCAAGTCCTGTGCACCTACACATGTACTTGTACTATCACCCTACTGAAACCTGTGCACAATCTCCATATACTTGACATACTTCTGACCTGCCTACAAGATCCTATCCTATAATTCTCTCCCATAGGAGCTCACAGTTTCCAAGTGATGTACCTATATTCATCTACTGAGAGCATCTACCACCTTCTTCTCTTTACCTTTGGTATACCTAATCTTGAAATAAAACTCGTTGATCATGGCTAACCATCTAGCCTGCCTATCGTTCAGATTCGACTGGTCAAACAAATACCTCAACCCAATGAGATCAGTCATAAGCACAAACCTCCTACCAAGAATATAGTGCCTCCACATCTTCAATGCATGTATAATCGTTGTTAACTCAAGATCACATGTCGGGTAGTTCTTCTCGTGCTCGTTTAGTTTTTGAGACTCATAACATACCACCTATCCATCATGCATAAGAACTCCACCAAGACCTCTCTTGCAAGCATCTGTGAATACCACAAACTCTTTTTCTGGATCTGCAATCTGTAGTACTAGTGGATGCGTCAACAACTGCTTAAGCTGCTCAAAGCTAGCCTCACACTCGTCAATCCATTCGAAATTCTTACCTTTGCTCTGTAAGGATGTAATGGGATAAGAAATATTTGAGAAGTTCTTGATGAAGCTCCTATAATAGCCTACCATACCCATGAAATATCTCACCTCATCCACATTCTTAGGAGCTACCCACTCCATGATGGCCCTTATCTTCTCTGGATTTACTGCAATTCCTTCCTTGGAGACAACATGTCCCAAGTAATGCACCTTAGTCTGAAATAAATTACACTTGTTGAGCTTAGCATACAACTGATGCACCCTCAACAACCTCAACATTGTCGCTAAATGCTTGACATGATTTTCCTCATTTTTATAATACACCAGTATATCATTAATGAACACAATAACAAACTTATCAAAATATGGACGCAACACACTATTCATCAAACACATGAATTTAGCTGGTGTTGGGCCGTCAATATGCCATTATTATTATCACTTTTGAACACTTATCCCACCCATTTCCACTAATCTTCATCATGTCATTTATTATAATTTATTATATAACTCCATTTTATGATGATTTATTGCTCTTATATTATTATTCTCCTTTATTTCTAAATAAATGATGATTATAAATTATTTTTTATCAATTATATTTCTATTAAGTTGGTTATAACCTTATTCACCATTTTTAGCCTCAAGGTAACTTCCAGATTGAAGATTTGATTTTTAAATCTGCCAACTCAGAAATTCGCTGGTTTAAGGAGTGACAGTTTTACGGTTGAGATTCTGAGCAAATGAAGATGAATCTGGAAAATCTGGAACATGGGTTTTGTCCCGAACGAACCCAATTAACTTCTTGAAGAACGGTTTGCCCAAATTCGGCTTGTATAGAGAGAAACGCAAGGTTCTTTGAGCATGATTTTCTCATATTTGCAGTTGCGGCCGTCCTCCAAATCTCAGCTACAAACCCAAATTCGCCTTGCTCTTGTTGGAAGTTAGATGGAAATATATTTTCTTTTGATTATCTGGTTAGAATCAACCCAAATTTGTAAAAGAAATCATGTTGTAATTATCTATGTTGTAACTGCTCTCTGATCTTTCTCTATTTAAATGAAAACAAAGATCAGAGATGAAAATGGCTTCAGGATGGCTTCAAAATGGCTTCAGGATGGCTTCAGGATGACTTAGGGAACTTCAGGATGACTTTGGGGATTCGAATGATGGAGAATTGATGATTCGAATTAGAGATTCAGAAGCAAGGATTCATGATAGGATAGGAGGAAGGAAGGATTGTTTTATGCTGTAAGTCTCAAAGCTTCAACTATTGTAATGATTTCACCATTTAATGATTAATAGATAATTTGGGCGTTGTTGTTCACTCTTTTCCTTCTGAAGTAACCCAGCAGCGTCCGCTGGCGGCTAAGGGCCCAGCCTCTGGTGGAGTAAGCTGCTGTTGTGTATCATATATTTACACTTGCTTTTGTATCATTATAACTTGATTTCTGCGTGGTTTGCTTATCTTTGTTACTCGATAATCTGATATACCTTTCATATGCTATGCTATGCTCTGTTATGATTAATGCATTTATGGTTTTTCTCAGGAAATCTACATAATGACTCTGCATTGTATAATTGAATCTTTTCAGAGTTGATCGCATGCTTTTAGTCGCAACCAGTTATTTCTGTTACAGAGCGTCTGTATTGAGTATTATTGTCGTTTGATTCATTTGCAATCCTGATTATTGGAATCTGAAAGTAATGATATTCTATTTGGAGACATAGTTGTATTATCCTTAATTGTCAGATTACTATATTAGTGTGAGGTGTGCATATATGGTTGATTATTGTTGTTATATAATTCATCAATGAGTGTTGTTCCATAAAGTATATTCCATCCAGTTTGCTTGAGGGGAAAAGAATGTTATATCATAATGTGAATCAGTTGGTTTTGACTCGCGAGATTTAGTTCTTTTGATTGCTATTCCATTTACTGCTATTTCATTTCCTTTTTGCTATTCCATTTTATTTGCTGCCGTTCTATTTACTTGCCTTTGTTGCTTTGGTGTGAGAGAAGGTCTAAGGCTGTAGTGAGCCTCAGCAGTCGCTGCCTAGCTCCCAGACCTATGGTCCATGCTCTAATTTCCTTTCCATCAATTTCTAGAGGGATGG
>APFE031719521.1:183645-214024 GCA_000404065.3 Pinus taeda
TGGCGGCTAAGGGCCCAGCCTCTGGTGGAGTACGCTGCTGCTATTGTGTATCATATATTTACACTTGCTTTTGTATCATTATAACTTGATTTCTGCGTGGTTTGTTTATCTTTATTACTCGGTAATCTGATATACCTTTCATATGCTATGTTATGCTCTGTTACGATTAATGCATTTATGGTTTTTCTCAGGAAATCTGCGTAATGACTCTGCATTGTATAATTGAATCTTTTCAGAGTTGATCGCATGCTTTGATTCATTTGCAATCCTGATTATTGGAATCTGAAAGTAATGATATTCTATTTGGAGACATAGTTGTATTATCCTTAATTGTCAGATTACTATATTAGTGTGAGGTGTGCATATATGGTTGATTATTGCTGTTATATAATTCATCAATGAGTGTTGTTCCATAAAGTATATTCCATCCAGTTTGCTTGAGGGGGAAAGAATGTTATATCAGAATGTGAATCGGTTGGTTTTGACTCGCGAGATTTAGTTCTTTTGATTGCTGTTCCATTTACTGCTATTTCATTTCCTTTTTGCTATTCCATTTTATTTGCTGCCGTTCTATTTACTTGCCTTTGTTGCTTTGGTGTGAGAGAAGGTCTAAGGCTGTAGTGAGCCTCAGCAGTCGCTGCCTAGCTCCCAGACCTATGGTCCATGCTCTAATTTCCTTTCCATCAATTTCTAGAGGGATGGGTTATCACTTCCGCACCCTTGACTGATAAGCTGCCTTGTGTGATTTTATCCTTTGAAGTAATGTAGTCATAGTTTAGCATCCGTCTACCCTTGTATTTTCTGAACGCTATACTGCAAAACATTACTCTTGAGTAAATAGCCGCCTCAGACTAAGTGCACTCTTGAAATAAAAAGTCGTCTTTAGGTTGACAATTAATGTGAGGTAATTAGGTGTTAAAAAGACCCTTTTTATCACTCCACAGCTGGAGCATTAGTTAAGCCAAATGGAACAACAACAAACTCATAATTCCCATGCCTAGTCTTGCACGCAGTCTTGTAAATGTCCTCCTCTTTGATGTGTCCCTGATGGTATCTGGATCTCAAGTCAATCTTCGAGAACACTGTTGCTCCCTTAAGTTGATTGAACAAGTCATCAATCCTCGGCAAAGGGTACCTATTTTTTATGGTAACCCTGTTTAACTACCTATAGTCAATGCATAATCTAAGAGTACCATCTTTTGACTAGTTTGACCCTTCACCCTAATCTTTTGACTAGTTTGACCAACTGTCAATTTTTCGACTTGTCTGCGTTAGTCTGGGTGTATACCATCACTGATTATTGCCTTAGAGTGCTAAGTCTGGATTGTTTCTTGGAATATTTTTAGTTTTTTCCCATATTCCTCCCCCATCGTTTGTTTACCCTTAACAGCCGCAATGACATCATGGTTTTTACCTTTACAGTCGTGATGATCACGGTTTTTACCTTTACATTCGTGACTAAAATAAAAATCTTCATTTTTTGGTCATGCTAAAATCATCATTACTTTTTGTATACAAAGTAGTGATGCCATCACGGGTTTGCCTATGAAAAGTAGTGATAATCGTAGGTTTGGGTATGTAAAGTAGCGATGATCCTTGAATATGAGAAATTTTGAGGTTTCTTCCTAAGAATCCAGTGTCTTGTCCCCTAAGGTATTTTCCTATCCTATATGCTTGGATTTGTCAATGTTTTTATTGCTTGCCTTGATTAATTTGCAAAATTTGTCTCATTGGCTTCGAATGAAATCTAACTGAGTTCTAGGGTTTCTGGTCAATTGGTAATCATTTTTGCTTGTTGGTGTCAATGAGATGTTTGTTTTGCTGATTGATTGAGTGTTATTTTCTTTAGAAATCATTGAAACATTGTTTTTCATCTATTTTAGCTTGTATTTCGAAATTTACTTGTCGTGAAAATGCATTGGATTAGTTGCATTGAGAAGTTATTTTTGAGATTCATCATTGAGAATTGATCACATTTTTCAATGATTGAAAGCTAAAAACTGTATTAGGTGCATCAAATCGTTCAAAACGAAAATAAAAGCATAATTCATATAAATGCATCTTAGTAAAGTCAAAATAATTTTGCTTTCAAAAAGTTGCATTTAGGATAGTGAAAAGTGGATATCATTTTTGCTTTTGGCATTGCATTTGGTGAAATGAAAGATTAGATTTCGTTTTCACATTTTTGCATTTGGAAGACGAAAATGAGAGTTAGTGGAAAGCATTTTGCATGATGCATTTTGTTTGATTCATTTTTTTATTGAAATTTGTTCCCTTGATTAGTCTAGCTTTCATAGAAACGAAAGTTTTCCTTTTCTCATATAGTTGCATCATAGGTGTTTAGATGACATCGTTTTGAGCCTCAAAACAGAAACATAATTTAAGATTAACTTAAAATATATCTAAATTAATCTAAGGAGTATTTCAAACTTAACATTCATACCTAGTGGTCTAGGCTAGGGATGTGTTCTAACGTCTTTAAATCTTAGCAATTGTCGTTCACTTCGGCATTAGACAAAGCTAGCATGGACTTGTGCTCCCCATATCCTCACATATATAAAGGGAGACCCCCATACGTTGCAAACCTTTATCCATAGGAAGTCGAGTCTTCCGCCCTGTAAATTTGATACAACGAAAACAACATTCGGGGATATTGGCTGCACATATGTCAAGTCCTTGGTAAATTTATTTGTTGAGGTGTATATTGCATTTCACGGTTACTTGGTAATCCTTTTTGCCTAGAGTTACTTGAGTAGTCATTTCAATCTTTTCTAACTCCTTCAATTTGAAAAGATCATCAAGCACTTTTCCTTTCAAGCTCGCTAAACCTACGAAAGTGACTAGAGTCACCTTTTCATCCTTTTCTCAACTCTTAAAAGATGAAAAGGCAAAATTTTTGTTTCAAATTCTAAAATTAGTTGACCGTAAAACAATGTCCTTCCTGTGGAAATTCTCCTTAGTATATCTTAGGTTGATATCAATGGAAACATTTCCTCAGTATACGAGTCAAGGAAACCCCTCTAATGGGAATCCTAGTCCTTTTCCCTCTTTCAAAAATACTGGTGCTCCCTATATGGCGATGTTGTCTCTTCCTGGATTGACCATTGGTCTGCCAGTTTGATTATTTTCGACCTCGTTGGTTTCGAGTGTCCAAAGTGCTTTTCAACCAAGTTCTCCAACTGAACAACATCAACCTCATGTTGATCCTAAAGTTGACCCCTTCCCTTCTTCGCCTATTTCTTCACCTCGTTCTTCCTCTTCGCCTGAAGAAAGTATAGATTCTAGTAACGAGGACACTAAGAAGAAGAAGAAGAGGCCGAAGAAGAAGAAGCGAAACAAGCAAGGGGGCAACCAAGTAGTCATTGCTACGGATGCAATTGATGTAGAAAAATATTCCAATCAGCCTTAGAAAGTAAAATTCCCTTGCATGTTATGTAAGGGTGACCAACTTCTTCGGAATTGTCCTAGTATTCCCAAGGTCTTAGAAGTGTGGTCCACAAGTTCACATCGACCTTTGTCATCAGCCTCTGGCAATCATGTTGGTGATAAACCTTCAACTAGTAACCATAAAGCTCATGGGAAAAAGGCAAAAGTGAAATTTTCCTGTAAGTTTTGTGAAGGTAATCATCCCATTCACCTTTGTCCTCTTATGGATGAATCTTCCAAAGAGTTGGAAAACCTTACTACTTCCCAACCTTGTCTTCCGACTGGGTATTGAAAGCTTTCCCCTTATCCTTTGCTAGTTGATCAAGTGATTGATCAAAAGCCTTCTTTGGTCAACCCTGCTCTCTCTGAAAGTGTCTCATGAGTTCGTTCTCAACCAACCATTGGTTGCTCAACCTTCAGTTAACCGTACCTTTTTGGTAGAGAGTGAACCCCATACTGCTCTGGTTCTTCTAGTCTCTTCAGTTTGGAATGAATTGGAGGTAAATCCTCTTGTTCCTGAGGTGCATGAGAGCATCTCTCCTAATCCCATCAAGCAAGAAGTCAAATATCATGTTCCTACGAGTATTTTAGTCACTTCTTTTGATTGGAGTCGACTGACAGGATATCGTCTTCCATCTTATGTGCCTTTCTAGATTGTAGTGCAGACTTACCATATGTTCATACCTGACATAGTCATAAACAAGGGCACATTTGTTAGCATCCTGTCCTCAACTGCTTGGCAATCTTTGGGTTCTCCTTAGCTTGTCCCCATAACCCAGACTCTGTTAGCTTTTAACAAAGGAACCAGTCAATCGTTAGGGATCCTTCCGAAATTACCTATTACTTTGGGAGAAAATATTGTCTATATAGACATGATGGTTGTCCAATGCCCTTTAGATTTTAATCTACTCCTTGGCCGTGACGATGTTTATGTCATACGAGCTCTTGTTTCTTCCCTCTTTCGAGTGATGTGTTTCCCGCAGGAAGGAAACATTGTGATTATTGATCAACTTACATTCGTTGGTACTGAATCAACTCCCAGTCAAACATAATACCTAAATGTTTCTTATGTGCAAGCAATATCAACTCTGTCATAGGTTAATTACATGGCTACCTGTTTCATGCCCACATCTACTCATGATCTAGTAGGTGATGTAGTACACCATGTACTGGGGGCATTGGAGCCTGAATTTTCCATTGGATCCCTGGACATGTATCCCTTCCAGAGTGTTGTTCTCCCATCTAATAGGAAACTCATGGAAGCCATGGCCTCTTTTGATATGTGAACAAGGGTTGGAGCAGAGTTCCTTGTCTTGTGTCAAGCTCCTTGAAAAGTGAAATAAGGGGTATGGGAAAGAGTTATTGTCTTGTGTCAAGCTCCTTAAAAAATGAAACAAGGGAATGGAGTAGAGTTCCTTGTCTTGTGTCAAGCTCCTTAAAAAATGAAACAAGGGAATGGAGCAGAGTTCCTTGTCTTGTGTCAATCTCCTTAAAAATTGAGACAAGGGTATGGAGAAAAGTTCCTTGTCTTCTGTCAAGCTCCTTAAAAAATGAAACAAGGGCTATGGAGCAAATTTCCTTGTCTTGTGTCAAGCTCCTTAAAAAATGAAACACAGACCATGGATCAGAGTTCCTTGTTTTGTGTCAAGCTTGTTAAAAAATGAAACAAAGGATCATGAGGATAGTTCTTTTACTATGTAAACCTTGCTAAAAAATGAAATAGGTCTCCATGAGTAGAGTTCTTTTACTTGTGTTAAGGTCGTTAAAATATGAAACAAGGTGTCATTGGCATGGTTCTTTTCTTGTGTCAAGCTCGTTAAAAAATGAAACAAATCCCTCTCCCATTTCGAGTCTTTGATTAGATGTCATAAAATCCTAGTCAAGACTTTCACTTGATCTCGTAAGTGAACCTTCTTTCCATCCACTTAGGTGAATGAAATGACGCTTGGGGAGCATGTACCTAGAATTGAGTCATTATGTCGGGGGCATGCAAACTTATCTCAAGCATAGTTTATCTTTGTTTCAAGCTTGTGTAAAAATGAAACCAAATCCAAGCATAATTTGTATCCATTTCAAGCTTTTGTAAAAATGAAACCATTCCCACTTTACATCTCAAGATTGCCATTTTTATCAGCCGATTTTTGCTAGATGAACCTTGGTTTTTTCCATTCCATCGTCACCATCTCTTTGGCCGATCATATGCTTTCACTTGGTTGTTTTACCCTTACCTGGGAACATCTGTGATGAGTGGTCTTATTAGCCAGTCTCTTGACCCTTCCGAGTTTTGATCAGTTCCATCATTACCAGAACCAGTAGTTATCCTTTTATACCACTCGTGTCTCCAGGAGGAGTCCTCTTTTAGTTATTTTCTAACTCCAGAAATATGAAAATATTATAGAGTACTTGTATTTTCGAACTCGTTAAATTAAATGAATTGATGTCACCTCAGTATATGTTTACCCATTTTTCAGGTTGAGATTGACTATTTACGAAAAAGGTACACCTTGATCGACTTGGTCAAGAGGTTCTCTCCAATATTGTTTTCTACCTTTTCAGATTCAAGGGAAAAATTATGAAAAGCGACATGATGGAATTTTATTTTTCGTCTCTTTTTCAAACTCTGTAAATATGAAAAATATATAGAGTTATTCTTACGTCAAACTCATTAAAACTTAACGACGAAAGACTTGTCACCATGACGAGCCCTAGTTTCTCCTACCTAGGACTCAGAAAACTTACTAGGATAGATTCAACCGAAGGGTGAACTTATATGACAAGCATATGGTATCATCTTAAAGCTTGTGTGAAAATAAAGAGCTACTCGCTAGAAATAGGGGGGGGGGAATGAAGATGAGACATCCTTTGTATACGCAGCATGTCGCTCTTGAACATGACACTCTTCTGCTCTCGTGTTGGGTTTGGGATATGCTCACTCAGTCACTTGTCCTCCTAGGTTTAGGTGATCCATTTTCCTCTCATTTTGACTATTCCACTCTATCATCATGACCTTTAGTCCTATGTCGAGTCAAATGCTGCCACACTCTAGAGTCGTGCCACCAATATGTTCAAGACAAGTCCAATCTGCAGTTATTTACATATACACTGTTTGATTCATTATTACAGTCTTGAAAATTATTGCACTTTATTCCTTGTTTCATGTCGATGATGAGGGAATAATTATGACCCTCCTTCGACTAGTCACTTGTTGTCGACTTCAGCTCATTATCCAGGAAGATGACTTAGAAACTCCCTTTCACTACCTTAGAGCTTGCATGCCTTAATGGCAAGTTCTTCGCATCCAATGATAGGTTTTCACTATTGGCCTTCGATTGAGTGATTCCACGAGTGTTCGACTCCAGCTTCGTTATCACATTCACAGATTGTGGTGTTGTACCTTGAGAGCCATTGTCATTATTGGTGGTTTCTCTCATACCTATTAACGATCCATATCATTAGCCGATAACCAGGTGGTTTTATAGCATGTTCAACTTCAACAACTTTATTCGCATGTTAGGATTCGTACATTGATCGAGTCAGGATGGAGCACAAGACCATGAGTCTTGTCTGTTATGACTCAGGTTGCATGGAGTTATATATTATTCATGATTGTACACATGTCTATACTATATGGATGGTTGTGACCATACCGTGGGACTTTATATTGATGATGATCCTTGTTATATGGATGGTTGTGCCCATATCATGGATATTTGCATATAGTCTTCATCATCTGAATGGTTACATCCATGTCATGGATTCATGTCTTGGTCTCAGATATGTATATGTATATGTGTCCTTGATTTGTAGGTCTCCGGACAGTGCATGTCCTCATCCTTGCAAGAACTCGTAAAGCATCTCAGCCATCACTCCTTGTTCTGCCTTCATGCATTAAGGGGCATCTGTTACACAGTATTTTATCACACCTCCTTCACTTCCCTGTGACATACCATGAAGTTCCCGAAACATGATCATTATACAATATACTCATCCCATGTATACAGTTCGAATCCCTCCTTTAACTTTGCTTGGAAAATGTTTTGAGTTTTCCCTAAAGAAATAGCTCTTAAAACCCTAAAATGAGGGTCATCGCTCTTATGAAGCTCAAAACCACGATGATCACATGTTGCACCGTGTTTGACCCACGATGGCATCGCTCTGTTCCCTTTCATACCCATGATGATCCCAAAAAGGTAATTTTCCCAAAGAGGATGAGAAGCTTCGTGATCTAGAAGCTTCCAAAGCCACGAGCTGGAGGTGGTTTCACATAGATGAGCTCGAATCCTCCTAACTTGACCTCTTTGTCTTATCCTTGTGAGCTACCTCCTTGAGATGTGGGACTAATCCTATCTTTGGAGGATTCCTAACTCCCTCTACTAGCCTATAAATTCCTCCTCTCCCATTCCCAAATGGTTGGTCTATGTGTGTTTGCACCCTTAAGCTGATATTGTGCCTAAGGCTATTCATTTGACTTGGATAAGGAGTGCTTGGAGAGTTTCTTGGCTTGGACTTAGATTACTACTCAAGGAGAGCCTTTCAACATCAAGGCTTTGGTTGTAAGCTTCCCGTTATTCTTTAAATAATATACAACTATTGGTTCACCTTCCCAAAATATATATGTTCATGTATGTATTATCTTGGAATTCCTTGATCAGCTAAGTAGGTTATTATTGGATTTTCTATTGGTTTTGGCATGATTTGTTGTCTCTTGATTACTTGTGCACGTACATAAGTGCTGAGAGAAGCAAGAACAAGTCTATGACACAAGCAGTTCAAGGATCTCAACAAAGGAAAACGAAATAGCATTAGAAGGAGTTAGGTCATCTCTCTTGTTCTACTTTTCAATTATAATCTAGGAATATGTCTAGTTGATTGTCACTTCAATTTCTAGAACCACTCATTGGGCTAGAGGGATCATCTATGTCCGCGAAGAGGATTAACCTTGTCAACAAAATGGTGACTCCATTGGGGACCCTAGGATCCTTTCCTTCAAATCCTTCACCCTAATCTTTTGACTAGCTTGACCAACCGTCGATTTTTCGACTTGTCTGCATCAATCTGGATGTATACCATCACTAGTTACTGTCTTAGAGTGCTAAGTCTGAATTGTTTCTTGGAATATTTTTAGTTTTTTCCCATACGCCTCCCCCATCTTGGGTTTACCCTTAATAATCGCAATGGAATCACGGTTTTTACCTTTATAGTTACGATGATTGCGGTTTTTACCTTTACAATCGTGATGAAAAAAAAATCTTCATTTTTTGGTTGAGCTGAAATCATCACTACTTTTTATATACAAAGTAGGGATGCCATCACGGGTTTGCCTATGCAAAGTAGTGACAATCGCGGGTTTGGTTCTGTAAATTAGCGATGATCCTTGAATATGAGAATTTTTTAGGTTTCTTCCTAAGAATCCAGTGTGTCTTGGCCCCTAAGGTCTTTTCCTATCCTGTATGATTGGATTTGTCACTGTTTTGATTGATTGCCTTGATTAATTTGCAACATTTGTCTCATTGGATTCAAAGTGAAATCTGACTTAGTTCTAGGGTTTTTGGTCAATTGGTCATCATTTTTTATTGTTGTTGTCGTTGAGATGTCTGTATTGTCTATTGATTGAGTGTTATTTTCTGTAGAAATCATTGAAAACATCATTTTGCATCTGTTTTAGCTTGTATTTCAAAATTTACTTGTCGTGAAAATGCATTAGATTAGTTGCATTGAAAAGTTATTTTTTGAGATTCATCACTGGGAATAGATCGCATTTTTAAATGATTGAAAGCTAAAAATTGTTTTAGGTGCATCAAATTGTTCAAAACGAAAATAAAATCATAATTCTATAAATGCATCTTAGTAAAGTCAAAATCATTTTTCTTTCGAAAAGTTGCATTTAGGATAGTGAAAAGTGGAAATCATTTTTACTTTTGGCATTGCATTTGGTGAAATGAAATATTAGATTTAGTTTTCACATTTTTTCATTTGGAAGATGAAAATGAAAGTTAGTGGAAGGCATTTTGCATGATGCATTTTTTTATTGAAATTTCTTCCCTTGATTAGTCTAGCTTTCATAGAAATGAATGTTTTCCTTTTCTCATATAGTTTCATCATAGGTGTTTAGGTAACATCGTTTTGAGCCTCAAAACTGAAACATAATTGAAGATTAACTTAAAATATATCTCAATTAATCTAAGGATCATTTGAAACATTTACGTTCATACTTAGTGGTCTAGGCTAGAGAGTGTTCCAGCGTCTTTAAAACTTAGCACATGTCGTTCACTTCGACATTAGACAACGCTAGCATAGACTTGTGCTCCCGTACCGTCACATATATACAGGGAGACCCCCATAGGTTGCAAAACTTTATCCATAGGAAGTCGAGTCTTTCGCCCTGTAAACGTGATACACCGAACACAAAATATGGGGATATTCCCTGCACATATGTCAAGTCCTTGGTAAATTTATTTGTTGAGGTGTATATTGCAGTTCACAGTTACTTTGTAATCCTTTTTTCCTAGAGTTACTTGATTAGTCATTTCGATCTTTTCTGACTCCTTAAATTTGAAAATATAATCGAGCACTTGTCCTTCAAGCTTGCTAAACCTACGAAAGTGACTAGAGTCACCTTTTCGTCCTTTTCTCGACTCTTAAAATATGAGAAGGCAAAGTTTTTGTTTCAAATTCTAAAATTAATTGACCGCAGAACAATGTCCTTCCGGTGGAAATACTCCTTAGTAGATCTTAGGTTGAAACCAATGGCAATATTTCCTGAGTATACCAATGAAGGAAACCCCTTTGATGGGAATCCTAGTCCTTTTCCTTCTTTCGAAAATACTGGTGCTCCCTATACGGAAACTTTGTCCCTTCCTGGATTGACCATTGCTTTGCCAATTTGGTTATTCTAGACCTCGGTGGTTCCGAGTGTCCAAACTGCTTTTCAACCAAGTTCTCCTCCACTTGAACAACATCAACCTCATGTTGATCCTAAATTTCACCCCTTCCCTTCTTCACCTATTCCTTCACCTCGCTCTTCCTCTTTGTCAGGTGAATGTCTAGATTCTAGTAACGAGGACGCTGAGAAGAAGAAGAAGAGTCTGAAGAAGAAGAAGCAAAATAAGAAAGGGGGAAACCAAGTAGTCATTTCTACGGATGAAACTGATGTAGAAAAATATTCCAATCAGCCTCAAAAAGTAAAATTCCCTTGCATGTTATGTAAGGGTGACCACCTTCTTCAGAATTGTCCTAGTATTACAAAGGTCTTAGAAGTGTTTTCTACAGGTTCACATCGACCTTTGTCATTAGCCTCTGGCAATCATTTTAGTAATAAACCTTCAACTAGTAACCATAAAGCTCATGGGAAAAAGGGAAAAGTGAAATTTCCATGTAAATTATGTGAAATTAATCATCCCATTCACCTTTGTCCTCTTATGGATGAATCTTCCGAAGAGTTGGAAAACCTTACTACTTCCCAACATCATCTTCCGACTGGGTGTCAAAAAATTTCCCCTGATCCTTTGCTAGTTGATCAAGTGATTGATCAAAAGCCTTCTTTGGTCAACCCCACTCTCTTTGAAAGTGAGTCTCGTGAGTTCATTCTTGACCAACCATTGGTTGAGAAAACGGTAGAATTAATTGAACCTTCAATTAAACATACCTTTCTGGTAGAGAGTGAACCCCATAATGCTCAGGTTCTTCTGGTCTCTTTAGTTTCGAATGAACTGAAGGGAAATCCTCCTGTTCCCAAGGTGCATGAGAGCATCTCTCCTGATCCCATCGAGCAAGAAGTCAAATCTCATGTTCCTACGAGTAGTTTAGTCACTTCTTTTGATTGGAGTTGACTGACAGGATATCGTCTTCCATCTTATGTGCCCTTCTATATTGCAGTGCAGGCTTACTATATGGCCATACCTAGCACACTCATATACGAGGGTGCATATGTTAGCATCCTGTCCTCAACTGCTTGGAAAGCTTTGGGTTCTCTTCAGCTTGTCCGTGTCACCCAAAATTTGTTATCTTTTAACAGAGGAACCAGTCAACCATTAGGGATCCTTCCTAAGTTACTTATTGCTTTGGGGGTAAAGATTGTCTATATAGATGTGATGGTTGTCAAAGGCCCTTTAAATTTTAATCTACTTCTTGGCCATGATTATGTTTATGTCATGGGAGCTCTTGTTTCTTCCCTCTTTCGAGTGATGTGTTTCCCGCATGAAGGAAACATTGTGGTCATTGATCAACTTGCATTCATAGATCCTGAATCATCTCCCACTCAACCATCCTCCCTAAATGTTTCTTATGTGCACGCAGTATCACCTTCGCCGCAAGTTAATTATGTGGCTACATGTTCCATGCCCACATCTAGTGATGATCTAGTAGGTGATGTAATACACCATGTACTGGGGGCATTGGAGCCCGAATTTTCCATTGGATCCCTAGACATGTATCCCTTCCAAAGTGTTGTCCTCCCATCTAATGGAAAACTCTTGGAAGCCATGACCTCTTTTGATCTATGAATGAGGGCTAGAGTAGAGTTCCTTGTCTTGTGTCAAGCTCCTTAAAAAATGAAACAAGCGGTATGGAGTAGAGTTCCTTGTCTTATGTCAAGCTCTTTAAAAAATGAAACAAGGGAATGTAGCAGAGTTCCTTGTCTTTTGTCAAGCTCCTTAAAAAATTAAACAAGGGTATGAAGCAAATTTCCTTGTCTTGTGTCATGCTCTTAAAAAAATGAAACAAGGTTTGTGGAGCAAAGTTCCTTGTCTTGTGTCAATCTCCTTAAAAAATGAAACATGGACCATGGAGCAAAGTTCCTTGTCTTGTGTCAAGATTGTTAAAAAATGAAATAAAGGATTATGAGGATAGTTCTTTTACTATGTCAACCTTGTTAATAAATGCAATAGGTCTCCATGAGAAGAGTTCTTTTACTTATGTCAATCTCATTAAAAAAATGAAACAAGGTGTCATGAACATGGTTATTTTCCTGTGTCAAGCTCGTTAAAAAATGAAACAAATCCCCTTCCCATTTCGAGTCTTTGATTAGATCCTATAAAATCCCAGTCGAGTCTTTCACTTGATCTCATAAGTGAACCTTCTTTCCATCCACTTAGGTGAATGAGATGAAGCTTGCATAAAAGTGAAACCAAATTCAAGCATAGTTTGTTTCCATTTCAAGCTTGGGTAAAAATGAAACCAATTCCAAGCATAGTTTGTATCCGTTTCAAGCTTGTGTAAAAATGAAACCATTCCCACTTTACATCTCGTGATTACCATTTTTATCAGTCGATTTTTTTTCAAGATGAGCCTTGGTTTTTTCCATTCCATCGTCACCATCTCTTTGGTCGATCATATGCTTTCACTTGGTTGTTTTACCCTTGCCTCAGAACGTCTGCGATGAGTGGTCTTATTAGCCAGCCTCTTAACCTTACGAGTTTTGAGCATTTCCATCATTACCAGAACCAGTTACTTTCCTTTTATACCACTCATTCCTCCAGGAGGAGTCCTCTTTTAGATCTTTTCAAACTCCAAAAATATGAAAAGGTTGTCGAGTACTTGTCTTTTTGAACTCATTAAATTAAATGAATTGACATCACCTCAGTATACGTTTACCCCTTTTTCGGGTTGAGATTGACTATTTACGAAAAAGGTACACCTTGATGGACATGGTCAAGAGGTTCTCTCGAATATTGTTTTATACCTTTTCGGATTCGAGGGACAAATTACAAAATGGGACATGATGGAGTTTTATTTTTCGTCTCTTTTTCAAACTCTCTAAATATGAAAAATATATCGAGTTATTCTTACGTCAGACTCATTAAAACTTAACAATGAAAGACTTGTCACCATGATGAGCCCAAGTTTCTCCTTCCCAGGACTCGGAAAACTTACTAGGATGGATTCATCCGAAGGGTGAACTTATATGAAAAGCATATGGTATCCTCTTCAAGATTGTGTAAAAATAAAGAGGTACTTGCTAAAAATAGTGGGGGGGGGGGAATGAAAATGAAACATCCTTTGTATAGACAGCATGTCGCTCTTGAACATGACACTCCTCTGCTCTCGTTTCGGGTTTGGTATATCCTAACTCAAACACTTGTCCTCTCAGGTTTGGGTGATCCACTTTGCCTCTCATTTTGACTACTCCATTTGGTCATCATGACCTTTAGTTCTATGTCGAGTAAAATTCTCCCACATTCGGGAGTTTTATCACCAATATGTTCAAAAGAAGTCCAATCTATAGTTATTTACCTATACACCGTTTGAGTCATTATTACAGTCTTGAAAATTATTCCACTTTATTTCTTGTTTTATGTCGATGATGATGGAATCATTATAACCCTCCTTCGACGATTCACTTCCTGTCGACTTCAGCTCATTATCCAAGAAGATTACTTAGAAACTCCCTTTCGATACCTTAGAGCTCGCATGCCTTAATGGAAAGTTCTTCACATCCAATGACAGGTTTTCGCTATTGGCCTTCAATCGGGTGATTCCACGAGTGCTCGACTTCAACTTTGTTATCACATTCATGGATTGTATTTTTGTACCTTGAGAGCCATTGTCATTATTGTGGTTTCTCTCATACCTGATAGCAGTCCACATTATTGGCCGATAATCAGGTGGTTTTCTAGCATGTTCGACTTCAACACGTTTATTCGCATGTTAGGATTCATACATTGATCGAGTCGGGATGGAGCGCAAGACCATTAGTCTTGTCTGTTATGACTCAAGATGCATGGAGTTATATGTTATTCATGATTGTACACATGTTTCTACTATACGAATGGTTGTGACCATACCGTGGGACTTTATTTTTATGATGATCCTTATTATCTAGATGGTTGAGCCCATACCATGGATCTTTTCATATAGTCTTCATCATCCGAATGGCTACATCCATGCCGTGGATTCATGTCTTGGTATAAGATATGTATATGTATATGCATCCTTGATTTGTAGGTCTCCTGGCGGTGTGTGTCCTCGTCCTTGCAAGATCTCATAAAGCATCTCAGCCATCACTCCTCATTCTGCCTTCATGCTTTAGGGGGCATCTGTTACACAATATTTTGTCACGCCTCTTGCACTTCCCTTTGACATACCTTGAAGTTCCCGAAACATGATTATTATATAGTATAGTCATCCATGTATACAGTTTAGATCCCTTCTTTAACTTTTCTTGGAAAAATTCTTGAAATTTCCCTAAAGAAATAGCTCTTAAAACCCTAAAATGAGGGTCATCACTCTTATGAAGCTCATAACTGTGATCGTCACCTATTAAAGTGTGTTTGACCCGCGATGGCATCACTTTGTTCCCTTGCATACCTATGATGATCCCAAAAAGGTAATTTTCCCAAAGAGGATGAGAAGCTTCATGTTCTATAAGCTTCCAGAGCGGCGAGTTGGAGGTGGTTTCGCATAGATGAGGTCGAATCTTCCTAAATTGACCTCTTTGTCTTATCCCTATGAGCTACCTCCTTGACATGTGGGCCTAATCCTATCTTTGGAGGAGTCCTAACTCCCTCTCCCAGCCTATAAATTCATCCTCTCCCATTCCCAAATGGTTAGTCTATGTGTATTTGCACCCTTATGCTGAGATTGTGCATAAGGCTATTCATTTGACTCTAAGAAGGAGTGCTTGGAGAGTTTCTTGGCTTGGACTTTGATTACTACTCAAGGAGAACCTTTCAACACCAAGGCTATGGTTGTAAGCTTCCCTTTATTCTTTAAATAATATACAACTCTTGGTTCATCTTCCCAAAATATATATGTTCATGTGTGCATTAGCTCGACATTACTTGATCATCTAAGTAGGTTGTTATTGGATTTTCTATTGGTTTTGGCATGATTTGTTGTCTCTTGATTACTTGTGCAGGTACATAAGCATCGAGAGAAGTAGGAACAAGTCCGTGACACAAGCAGTTCGAGGATCTCAACAAAGGAAATCGGACTAGCATTAGAAGGAGGTAGGTCATCTCTCTCGTTCTACTTTTCAATTATAATCTAGGAAGATGTATTGTTGATTGTCACTTCAGTTGCTAAACCCACTCATTGGGCTAGAGTGACTGTCTTTGTCCGCAGAGAGGATTAACCTTGTCAACAATTCCTCCTGTAAGGATGAAAGCGG
Organism: Pinus taeda; assembly: GCA_000404065.3. Classification (NCBI taxonomy): domain Eukaryota; kingdom Viridiplantae; phylum Streptophyta; class Pinopsida; order Pinales; family Pinaceae; genus Pinus; species Pinus taeda. The sequence continues at coordinate 199,178 of APFE031719521.1, forward strand.
TAATGATCATGATGTCTATCAGAACCAGAACTAGAATAATACATGTACTCATCGTCCCTCCTTTCTAAAGTGTCCAACAACCTATCATCTTGCACTGTATCAGATCTATTCGACCTGTGTCTACTAGGAGATCTACTGCCATACGCCCCATTAGTTTCATCCTCATTTCCATGGTTGATCTAAAGTGACCGTTGTCATTGAAAGTCTGACAAACTCTAAAGAAGTATATCATTCACCTCTGCATGCTTCTCTTGTGCCTATATGATCCGATCATTATCCATCTTACAACTCCTTATCTCTTCCTTCAAACTTCTCAATGTAATTTTCGAATCTAAAGAGTTCCCAACACCATACTGCTCTTCAGATTCATAGGGAGAGTCTATTTAGTCAACCATCTTGCTAGCCATTTGATATTTCTCTTTCTATCATGCATAATATGTCAGATAAATCATATCACAATAAATAAATGTACCTCAATATAGCTGGGGGAGGATACCTTGTCTGCAAGATCCCCAAATCAACGTGATACATGTATAACATAATCATACCGACATATTGACATACACAAGTAAATGTATCAACACATAAACATCATTCTAACTATGGTTCAGTCATTAATGCAAGGCAATACCAACAATGCATGTTATGACCTCATGAATGACAACAACCATTACTCCATTGTACACATTGCTACATGCAATGAACAATATGCATAAGAAATGCCTAGCCAATTACAAATACGCATAAATGCATGTAGTCGAACATAATCGATCAATTCTAGCAATCAACCTACAAGACTGATACATGTAATCAAAATATCCAAAATGTAACCTAAAATACAAGGATGTAAGTAAGCGACTTAAAATCAACATGTCAGTGACAAATAACCATATGAAATCAGTCACGTACTTATGACAAATATGTTGCAAAGATCAACATCAAATTCTCGATGATAACCATACTCCAACCCTAATCCAACACCAAACAATTGCAACAAGTATATAAGTGTAAGAGACACACATGCAACTGGCATGCATGCATGACTAACACTTTCAACCCATCTATTTTGAGAGTTGAAGCATGCTCTGATACCACTTTGTAACACCATCCTCCCACATCTACCATAGTAACCATGCCAGCTGGGGTAAACATCAGACGAGAGGCTACTCTGATCAGATTCAACCTCCTAGGTGACCTTAAGAAAGTGGAATCGGCGGAACATCACACACAATCATTCAACATCATCAACAGGACCCTTAGAAGACAAGTCAACCACTCAGATAGCCTGTCCTAATCCAGGTGGATGTTGGTGGCCACACACCTATCCCATTTGGACCCCCAAAATTGTCTCTTTAAGCATTTTCAGTTTCCTTAATTATAGCACAACTTACTATTTTTAGCAGTTTTTCGGGTCCTGAACTTCCGGAGCCGTTTTGAGGCCCTAAACGACGTTTTTTGGGGAATCCAGGAGCAACATGGGTCCATGCAATGGACCGATGTTTCCCGTTCCAACAATGATAGTGCTTGAATACATCTTTCTAATAACGAGCTATCATACGCGTCAAACAGAGATCGTATGCCAAAGTTACGACCCCGGGAAATTGATGTACCAATTTACCCAAAACGGGGCCCACAATTTGGCGTTTCATCTACTAAGGGTCGGTTTTGGAATGTGAAGGGTTTTCCATTGTTTCTCAATAATAAATAGGCCTTCGAGCCTCATTGTAACACAAGTTCGGAACAGTTCAGAGACATGTAGACGCACATCTCTTCTCAGAGATAAGCTACCATCGTCCTAGCTGGTTTATTCCAATTCTGGTTGTAAACATATTTCGGTATTTTCCATTAATGAAATGAAGTGTTATTTCCGCTGCATCTCTTTATTTATGGTTATCGCATCTCTGTATTTATGGTTATCTCTGTAATCTATTGCGTTCCTGTTTAAATCCGGATCACCATATCATCTCCAAACAAGGCATCAGAATGATCCTGCTAGAATAGAGGCTATTCTGCAAATACCCCACCCCAGAAATGTCAAAGAACCTCAAGCTTTCATAGAAATATTAACTTTTTGAGAAGATTTATATCTAACTTAGCTGAATTAATTATATTGCTTAATAATATGTTGAAAAATGATTCAAAAGTTGAATGGACAGTAGAAGCCAAACAAGCATTTGAAGAAATTAAAATGGCTTTGACCAGAACATCGGTCCTTACAAGTCCAAAGTTTGATAGAGACTTCATAATATTTTCATTTGCATCAGAACACACCATAGCAGTGGTTTTACTACAAAAGGATGCTCAAGGATGTGAGAAACTCATAGCCGTTTTTAGTAAAGCACTTAGGGATGCACCATTAAAATACAAAATCATGGAAAAACAAGTTTTTGCACTTTTGAAGCTATTAAAGACTTTAGAGTCTACATATTGTACTCCCATGTAATAGCCTATGTGCCAAATTCTGTTGTCAAAGACATCTTAACCCAGGATGGAATTGAAGGCAAACGAGGTAAATGGATTGCTACTATATTGGAGTATGATATTGAAATAAAACCCACAAAGCTTATAAAAGGACAGGGATTAGCCAAGCTCATGACTGAAACAAATTGCCAAGCCTTGGATATTAATGAACTGGATAATGAACAGGAGATGGCGACTCCACAAATCAGCCAGGCCTTCTTATATTCACATTGGTATGCTGATATAATTTATGTACTATTAAACCTGCAAGCTTCTCCAGGGTTATCCAGAACAAAGAAAAGGTTTTTAAAGATGAAAGCTTCAAAGTTTTGTATTTTAGATAATGTTCTTTTTTGGAAAAATCATGAAGGTTTTCTATTGAATTGTTTATTAAAGGAAGAAGCTGACAAGATTCTCAAAGAATTTCATGCAAGAGACTGTGGTGGACACCTTTACTGGAAATCAACTACAAACAAAATCCTAAGGGCTGGATTTTATTAGCCAACCTTGTTCGTTGATGTAAAGAAATTTGTCACTGCTTGTCATAAATGTCAAATTTTTGAAGGCAAGAGAAAACTATTATCTTTACCCCTGAGACCAATTTCCACTGAAAAGCCCTTCCAACAATGGGGTTTGGAGTTCATTGGAGAAATCTATCCTCCCTCTTCTAGCCAACATAAATGGATTCTAACTGCCACAAACTATTTCACCAAATGGATAGAAGCTATTCCTTTTAGACAAGTCAATGACACAGTGATTATAGGATACTTAGAAACCAACATAATGTCTAGATTTAGTTGTCCTGAAAAGATCATAACCGATAATGCTGCTGACTTCAAATCCAAGAAAATGATAAGTTTTTGTAATAAGTATCATATCACCTTAGGCCATTCCAAAGCCTATTACCCTCAAGGTAATGGTCTAGCTGAGTCTTCCAACAAAATCCTAATTAATATTATTACGAAATTATTGGAAGAGAACAAGAAAAATTGGCACAAGAAACTTACTAATGCACTATTGGCAGACATACTCACTACCAAGAAATCTATTGGAACTAGTTCTTATGAATTAGTCTATGGCATGGACGTCGTATTTCCTTCATCTTTAGGAGTTCCTGTAATGAAATTACTTCAGGAGGCTCAAGTGGAACCCAATTCTATTCAAAGGAGAATAAACCAGACCATCCATCTACAGCAAACTAGAGAAGAAGTGTATCAAAAATCCCAAGTATTACAAGAGAAGCTTAAGAAAATATTTGATAGAAGAACCAAGGCAGAAGATTTCTACCTTGGAGACAAAGTTTTAAGATGGGATTCCAGGAGAGAGGATAAGGGAAAACATGGGAAGTTTGACTTCCTATGGAAATGACTTTTTATTATCCAGGCTTTACAAGGAAACAACACTTACTATCTGAAAAACTTGGATGGCACAGAAACAGAAGAAGGACCAGTTAATGGTCGTATGTTGAAACATTACTATGATCCTACATTTTGATGTGTTCTGATTTTAACATGTACATACTATATCCTTGGTAATGTCACAGTTTGGATTGGATAGTAACTTGATGGAATTGAAGCCCAAAGAGAAGGCCCTAAGCTTCACAAGTGTTACTGTCATACATACCATAAAGCAACCAACAGAAGGAGATTTCAGAGCACAGTCAAAGTTGTTCAAAAGGCCATCTGACCTGTTGTTCTTGACTTTCCACTAGAAAAAGTCATCCCCAAGTGGAGCCAATGTTATGCTCCTATAGTAATAGGTGTCATATTACATGATTGACTTGATGAGCTCTGTAAAATGTTCATACATTTTCTTGTTGCAAAGGTTTTCCATATTTAAAAAAACATCAAAAATTTGTAAAAATGTAAAGAGGGTATGCCCTAAAAGAAAAATCAAAGGGTAAAAAGAATAAAATGATCAAAAAATGAGAAGAAATGAACCCCAAACAAAAAGAAGGACCAGGAAAGTGTGCAAGTTTAAATGCCACTACTCTTTCATTTTTGTAATAAGCAATTGTGTGCAACTTGTTACTTATGCCACAATTCATGAAGATTCAAACTGTTTAAACTTGGCTAATTCATTTTTCAATTTTATGTTGTACAAATAGAGAATAGATATTTAACCAAACAGTGTATACTTGGCAAATAAGTAGATAGATAGAGTAAATAAAAAGAGCTCAACAATTTAATCTGAGCCCTTGAATGTAATAAGTGCAGACATAGGTAGATTTGCCATGTAAAAGAAAAAGAAGATTAATAAGGGTTTGCTAATCTTAGTGCACCCAAATAAAGAAGGAAAAATGTCAGGCTAAAGTAGGTAGGGTAGGTAGATGGTGTTGCAAAATTACTTGTGATGGATAATGTCTCTAAATGTGTTAATTTTTACTTTTATCACAAGTGCAAAGCAGACATTACACTTGATGTAGTTCAAGCAAGACAAGGTCAAATAACTAACTTCCATTCACATTTTTTCCCTAAAGATTTCACTAATTTCCCCTAAAGTATTAAGGTCTTTGAAAATTAAAGGAGCTCAGAGCATTTCTCTAACTTTTGGAGGGACCGGACCCTCGGCCCAATGATTTAAGAGCCTAAATACTTAAAATCATTCATAAACCATTCATTTGATTTTATATACTCATTTCCTAAGTAAAAATCCTACTTTAATTAAAAAATACACAATATCACCTAAAAAACCCCTTTTTCCACTTTAAGCCTAAGTTTAAATGTAAATCTCTAACGTTTACTTAGCGTTCATTCTCATTTTTATGTCATATTAACTTTTAACACATATTATATAAATCCCTCCCTATTTTACCCTTTCCTGTAATATGTAAATATACATGAAAAGACCCAAAATAGTATATACCCTGCCCCGGTTAACTATAACATTAAACATTGTTACAAGGAATTAATGCATTTATCTGAAATTCGTTAATAACCTAAACTCCCTAACCCGTAAAGTGAGATTAATTAACCCATAAGGTTAATTAAAAACCACTCCCCCAACCAATCATAAGGCCCCCGATACAATTAAAAAAAAATTATTGTGTCGGGCCCGCTACGGTTAAAGTCCTGCCATATTATCGCTCATGTCCACCGTCCGATCACTGCCCGATCATCCAACGGCCGATATCAATATCGCACCCCCCTGGTGACCGCGCTTTAACTCACGATCACCAGGCGGTTTTCCTCCCATACCTCTATGACGCGTCGTGCAGTCGATGTGATTGCTCGCCCCCAGCCCGATACCGCCTAGCTCCAAAAGCAGTGCGATCCCGTACTGCACACTACCCTCCATAAGTGACAAAACATCATTTCCCCGCCTACGTCAATCACCTGATAATCCAAAAAACCCTGCCAACCTAACTTTGTTAAATAAGCAAACAAAATGTCATTTTCACTGTAATACGCTGCGACCCGTGCTCCCGTGCAAAACAACATCCAAGTCAACTATTCCAATTTTCAAACCGCCACCTGATCAAGAAACCTGTGGCAACTCGACCCGTGACTGATTATTCAACTTGCCATTGTACTGTTCACTTCCTTGATATTGGTATTTATCCAAACTACACTGAAACCCTGTAATTTTAGTTTCACACTGCAAACTAAGAAATGGCCAAATTCAGTTCTAATCCAGTCTGTGGTTGCCATTAAAAATTCCCAAACCTGCTGTTTGGCCTACTTTCTTATATAAAACCCAAATTCCATTTTTGAATCCACAAGAACCAAAAATGGAAACCCTTGTTGTTTTGAATATCACACCAATTAATGCCCCCCATAAAGACCAAGGTTATCTGCCTCTAACAGATAAAGATTTCCAAATAAAGGACATAACCACCACCCAAAATCACCTGAAAGCCTTTTTCCAAGCCAAAAACTACTTAAATGGCTCAGACATCTTGTGACTGTGGGAATCCAACCTTCCCAGGTACTTTTTTCCCTCAGTCCATGTCTTTCCTGAGATAATTCACCAATGTTGTGCCAATTATGATCCTAACCTGAGAGTTGTTATGTCCCCAAGCCAAACAGTCTTATTCCCCATAACAGATGCATCCATCAATGAAATGTTGCAATTTCCCCTGATCAAGCCCTTACTCCCCTTGCTATGGAATATTTGCTTGAAAAAGCATCTCAGTTGTCCCAATCAGAAATAATCCACCTCGGTCAGATCTTCATGTTACCAAAGCACCAGCCTAAGAGCCCACCTCCTTATCTGCAAGATTGCTTCATAGAAACTGGAAAACTCATTGTTGATATGATATCTTTAATCATGGGATTCAAAACCAGTGAGTTTGTTGATGTTGTAACTCTAGTTTTATTGTCAATATTTACTCTTGGACAACCTTCTGCTGTTAGATATGACTATGTTTCCTACATTTCCAATAAAATTCATGATCAATTCCTAAAACTTGACAATGAATGAGTCTTCAAATACACCACTTTCATCTACCATCTTATGTTGTATTATTAGTCAGAGAACTTTCCTTTTCCTGTCAGGAAGCTTGACACCAAAGGAAATCCTAAGACTATCATATTTTGGAGTCTCATTTTCCATAACACTCTTGAATGCCCTTACACCTATAATGAGTTCATTGATCTATTTGTGCATCCTGCAACCACTTTATTGACAGGAGTTTCCCCTCCTAGGATCAGTGGTGATATAAAAAAGATCCTCTAGCTCTCCAAGCAATACAGAATAGGTGATTGGTACCTATACAAGAACCACACAGAAAATAGGATCTATGGGTGTGAGCTCTGCCCCTTCAAGCTGCCAAAGTATGTTCCAATGAGACTGTTTGCATTGGAATACTTTAGACAGATGCTGCATACAGACTTAGTCCATTTTCATAATGCCAAAAAGAAATCTCAACTTAGGATCAAGAATCAGTTAGGCCCTTATATTTGCAATGATATAGAAGCATGGAGAGAAGCAGAAATACTTTTAGAAGAACATCCTAAGTTACAAAAGAGTTTTGGGTGGAGGCCATATGACCCCAACAGTTTTATATGTGATAGAAGGATGAAGAACAGGTTATCCCCATATATTCACCATAGAATCCCAGAGATTGAGTAGTTTGCAAACTTGGATGAATGGATAGAGGGGACCTTAGTAGAAGATGTTAGTGAACAAGTCAATATAGAAAATTTTATGAGATATCTTGAGAAAACCCTTGACCTGGATTCTTTTGGGCAGGTATCATTCGAGCTATCTCAAAGGCCAGGAATTAGTACATCCATTGCTGGAACCTCTCAGCAGCCTCCATAAGAAGTCAACACACCAGTCACGGGAACATCCAAAGGCAAAGACTAAACCCTCTTTCAGAAGGGGAAATAGGTGAAAAGACTATAAATAACCAAACAGAAGAAAAGGAAGTTAGCCAACAAACTTTCGCATTGGAAGCAACATCCACTAGCTCACAGAGGCAAGAGTTAGAAGGACAACATATGCTGAAGTATCATCCCTCAGGCCAGAAAGTAAAGAGGCATCAGATATCAAGAGGACATTCACATAAATAAAGGCCAAAAATTATCCATTAAGGCTTCAAATTTACAATCAATATTTAAAAATGGCACCTACAAATCACCAAAGATTAATGTCAGCCTATGACATTAAAGAAGGAAAGATGGTAATGAGCTACTTCAAGTCAAAGGTACAACAACCCCAATCAGCAATAGATTACATCAGAACTAACCTGGAGGTCTTAATAAAGGATATTCATCCTATAGACCAGATTGAACTTCACAAGAAAACTACAGAAATGGTCTATTCCACATTGGCTGGTAAAGAAATGATGGCCCACAAGCTACAAAATTCCTTGGATAATACAACTGCCCAACTACACCTGGAAAAAGCATCCTCCCTGGCCAAGGATAATAGAATAAAGTCATTAGAAGAAATCATCATTGGATTGGGACATGATCCCAAAAATGTAAAAGGTGTAGAAGCACTGATCAAGAAGAAAGAAGAAGACATTGCTGCCATGAGGAGACAGCTAAAGCTACCTTCTTCAAGGCATCCACAAACTGCTAAGGTTATAAATCAAAAATCAGAAGAAGAGATGATGGACCTACTCTTGAAACTCAATGAAAGATTTAATGAGACAGAGCAGGAATTAGAAAATGCACTGAAGAACAAGCAGCGAGAGTCAACCTCTCAGCCTCCTGAAGTAATACCGATAGTCTCAACAGTAGTCCCATCTACACTTGGGACAGTATTAGCCCCAAACCTCCCAGTAGCCACAGCAGAGATGATCACGGGTACAACGACAACAGGAACATGACAAGGTAGCAGCACCAATTTGAGCACAGAAGAGCTAATAAAGTCAATGGAAGACATGAAACTACAAGTTTCAGAATTAAAACAGGTAAAAGAACAGTTTGCAAAGATGGAAAGAAATTATGACCTCTCAAAGATAAATGTTGTAGAAAAAAAAAGGGAGATTAAACCATTAGAAAATAAAGTGAAGGCATTAGAAAAAGATCTCACTTTTGACAAGCCTCTCACAGAAATCAAGAAATTTCTCTAGGCCAACATCACTCAATCCATAAATAATGTTTGGTCGTCCATCCAAGTGATCTTTGAACATATTGATCTAGTGAAAGCAACATAGGGAGAAATTCAAAAGACAAAAGCTCTGTTAGGACAAATGCCAGATGAAGCCAACTGGCTTATACACTTTTTGAATAACAGGAATAAAGAATAACTGGAACAACTTGGCATCGCCGATAGGATAGATACTATTTTAGAAATCAAAAGGGTGTTAACTAAGAAAACTTTGATGCAGAATTTAGAGAGAAGATGCCAAGATATGCAGGTGGAAATTAATTCTTTTATGGAGAGGTTTACTATTTTGCAGAATAAAGGGCTACCAAGTCCTTTAGTGATCAATGACAGATTAATGAAGCACAAAAATTATGTAGACAAATTGAATAAGTATGCTAGCAATGAAGCTAGTCCATCAACAAGTGCATCAGGAATAAAGGCACTCCCCACAGGTCGGGTTCTCTATGACAGCTTAGATAACTTATTCTATGTTGAACATGAGATAAAGCACTTGTTCCCAATCCAGCCCACCTTTTTCAGATATACAGAAACTGATGAGACCTTGAGGAAACTTTAGAAACATAGATTGCCAGAGCAAAAGTGGTGGGAAGACATGTTGAAGATTTTTCAAAGTTATCCCAGGTAAAATGTAAATTTTGGGCTATTTACTATAGTAAGATGAACAAAGATGAACAGAGATCAAATAGATTGAAGTGTATCAAAACAAGTAAAGAGTATCAGTCAAAATAGGGAATCCAGCAGAGAGTTACTAAAGAAGACAACAACAAGCCAAATTATAGGGCCTACCTCCAGCACACTCAGCAAGAATAGGAACAGCACAACATTAGTTTTCCTTTCTCCTATCTTCGAGACTAGTTGTCTCTATTTTCTTGTAACTTATTCTTAGTCATCCTAGAATATATCTCACTCTGTTATGAGATATTTTTTGTAAAAACTTTTTTATAAATACTCCCTCAATTGGAGTATTGACGGTGGATTCATATACATTGCTATAATATTGGTTATTTTGGAATAAAGTGTTGTTGGACCAAACTTTTGTATGGCTTATTGGACAAAGAATTAATGCAAAGGACTTTTCACAGATTTCTTGAATCAAACACCAGATCAATAAGTCCTCTATACCTTATGTTTTTAAAATTTTCCTTGTTTATTATATCATCTTTGTTTCACATCTGAATGATAAATGAAAAAGAGTAGTTCAGAATATGCTTAACTACACTCTGTTTTCAATCGTTATTGTTCTTTATGTTTTCTTCTGAATTAGTATAAACATTCAAATCTTAATCGCTCCTATTTTCTAGTTCTTTCATTTTGATTATTTATTAAAGAATACTTAACTGCTCTTTATTAGTAATCATTCAAGTTCCCTCTTTAAATAGGCTGAAGGATTCTTAACTGCCCTTCACCCATTTTGAAACCATTATATTTATTCTAAGTCTTCGTTGTTCCCTGTTTGACCATTTGCCTTGTGAAACCATCCTCTGTTAAGAAACCAAGTCCAGTTAAGCCATCTTCTTTGACTCCATTAGCCCAATGGCCTAAACTAGTCTGTCCTACCCCTCCGTTATTGAATCTCACCACCCAAACTCAAACAAAACTCCTAAACTTCATAACTAGCCTAATATCTTTCAAAACAAAGCTAAAACTTAAAAAGAGAGCCCTCTCTAGATACAGATTGGCTAAATTCTATACCTAAAAGATTGGTTTGTGGTTACCTTGGACCCCTTTCTTCTTTCCAACAACTTTAAGGAAAATTTGAGTGATAACACAATGTTTATATAAAAATATTTTATTTATGGCTCACTTTGAATTTTTTTAAATGTTTTCTTCATACTCGATATTGAAAATTGAATAAATTACACATACCTCTTATTAATAAGTAATATGAATTTTTTTACATTTAAGTTATATATATATAATGGACATTGAAATATTTTATTTATGGTCACCATTTGTTGGGAACGAGTCCCCTGTGGTCAATTTTGGGGTTAAAAGCCCAAATTTTGGGGCTAAAGGCCCATATTTTGTATAAATAATGTAAAGTCTCTGCATTTTGTGGTCGCGGAGCGCAAAGATGTAAACAGTCAAAAAAGGTTTCCAGCCTTAGTTTAGATAGTTTGTGTCTGCTTGATGAGATCCGCCCTTGGTCCGCGGACCATGGGATTGTATAAAAATAAGTCTTAGAAGAGTCTCATAGTAGTTCATTTTAGTAGATCATGGATGAGTCATTGATGTCATGGCTCTGTGAGAGCTAGAGCGAAGAGTCTTAGCGTAGGAAGAGGCTCTGCAGTTGAGTGCGCAAAGGCCTAAGGTAGAAGTTCGCAGCTGAGTGCGTGGACCCCTGCAGCTATGTGCGTAGGGTAGTCAAATTCTGTGCTGGAAATATGGATTATCAATAAAGATAAGTATTCTGGAATTACTTGTGTATTTTACTTCTGTTAATTGCATGTGATTATGTTACGTTGAACAATGGGTTTATGTTTTAATGCTATTCTGATGCGTGAATCTAGATTTTTTCTTTGTTATATGAATGCAAGAAAAGGTAAATTTTTACGTGAAGATAATCATAATTACATGTTAATATTGTACAAAACTAAGATAATCTGAGTAAATACAGAAGTAAGAGTAATTACAAAGACACGTAAGTGCCTCATCTATCCATGTAGGGTACGCGAAGGACAGTCGCAGACCTTCGTGGAGGACTCTATCGATAAGCCCTAAAGGGCTTATCGATCTGCACGAAGGCAGAGTGAAGATCTAAAAGAGACATTGCTACCATCTCAAGGTGAAAAAACTTGGTTCCTGCATCCCCCCATACTGCTTCAGATGAGACTTTAGTCCATGCTCCACGGATTGATGCCGAAAGGGCCAGTAATGTAGGGATTTTCTTGGCTGACTAACGCTGAACCTGGGTCAGGGCCCATCAAGCCAACAAATGGTTTCATTTCTGGGATCAGGATCTACATAACGAGATGTGTGATATCACATCATTAGAATCCAACTAAAAAAGAGATCGAAGACTAGTTGGATAGAAAGATCCACGAATTCGTGGCACAAGAAAATAGGAATCTACAATTGGCGAAAGAGCAGTGGTTGGACAGATACTTGTACACAGAAATACATGAGATCTTCTTATGTTCCTTCCCGGTTGAGCTGTACGAGTGGATCATGAAATTGGTAGACGGCCAAGGAAGGTGGAGGATTGACAGTCCAATAGTCTGGACCCCAGAGTTAGTGCGGAGATTAGAAGCCTCTGAAGACAAGATCGCGCACGTTGTCGATCATTCGCTCGATCGTATCATAGAAGGGTTTGTGACAGATTTCGCAGTCGATACCTCAGTCAGTTACAGTGAATCTAGCTCCGCTTCTTCAAGGGATCACGAGGTAAGTATTTAAAATCGTTAAATACTTAGGTTAAGATGCTCTTGTGTGAAAAGAGGGTTATGCAACTACCTTGATGTTTGGGGCTACGCGAAGTGGAAGGACACTCAGGACCAAGGGAAGAACATGCCCCAGATATAGCCCGCTAATTGAACCCCGTTTGAGTGATGACGAGGAAGCAACACAGGCATCTTCATAGAGCGTTATTCAATTGATAAAGCAAGGGTTCCCATGAATACCTCACCCACCCACACTACCTCCATATTCACCTCTGCTGCATATGCCTTCGCCTACACCACCGCCACCATTCAATATGGTGAACTTTGTGAAGCTACCTTTTTTCAAGGGAGTGGGAAATGAAGATCCGGACCAGTTTTGGTTCGTTGCGAAGGTTGTATGGGAAGCTCAGGGTATCACATATGATCAAATGAAGAAAGCAACGTTGGTTAGCACTTTGCAAGACTGCACACTAACGTGGTACATTAAGTATTGCACTGATAATTCGATGTCCACGTTGGCAGATATCCAAACTACATTGAATAAGGAACTCAGTAGACCTAATTCTAAAGTGCAATCAATTGTGGGATTCAAAGAGATCATGATGAAGCTTGGTTAGACACCCTAAGATTTAGATCAAATATTGAAGTGTATGATCCATGAGGCTAATATGAATCTGAGTGATGGGCAGCACTGCGAATGGTTTGTGGCTTCACTCCCGCCTCATCTAAGGGTTGCGCTATCATAACAGAAGATTGGGACCCAGGCGGAAGCTCTGGAAATTACGATGATATTGCATGAGACACTAATGCAAGATGCTAATCTGGAGGTTCATGAGATTCATGCCCAGTTGTAGAAACTTTTCCTAGAAATGCAGAGTCTAAAGAAAGATAGAAAAGCTCGGCCCAAGGTGCGCGAAAAAAATTTTGTTGCCTAAAGTGCAAAAGCCAGGGGCATGACAAAGATCATTGTCCAATTTTTGTAAATTATGTTGCATCAAGGGGGCCAATGCCTCTGAAGACGGAAGCTCTAGTAGGGCCAAGTACAGGGCCCACGCTATGGTGTGCTATCTGTCAAGTAGCTAGGAAACATGCGACAGACAATTGCCATTTTCTTGAGAAATTCGTACAAACACCGCAACAACTCTTCTGCAACTTTTGTCAATTCGTGGGTCATGATGAGCACAATTTCCAAAGTTACAAATTAATGATGGACAGGACACCTGCATACAGGGTGCAGGCGAAATTTTAGGCCCCTATACTACTAGTGTAACCCCTTATTGTTATTGGTACAACCCCCTTATTATATTGTTGTACATATGTAGTCCCCATATTGTTACTATTGTGCCCCATATAAGCCCACTATTGTTATTATTGTGCCCTTACATTATTATTGTCATGTCGGCTCGGATTACATTATGACCCCTTAGACTCCTATATATAGAAAGGAGGTATTTTCATTTGTATCATCCAAGAATTGTTCATTTCTGTAATGTAAAGGAGTTTTCCCCCTCGAAGAGTCTGAATTCTAAGGCGTTGATCTATATTTTCTATCTTTTTATGAGATGGTTTCATAACATTTGGTATCAAAGCTTTGAATTTTAGGTTTTCGCTGCTCCAAACAAGTCATCATGGCATTTGCGCTATAGCTTTTTTTTTGCAACGTTTCAGATGCTATAAAAAACCCATTTGAGAAGAAATCGCGTTGAACCTCGAGTTTGAATTTCAGAGCTTTTCACGCAATATTTGTGGAGATATGATCTGAGGAAGTCGGTCTTTTTTTCAGACTCCTGAATTACATTCCAAACAGGTGACCAGAGGAAAATAGTCATAACTTTTGTTTTGAGCCTCAGATTGAAATTTCATAAGTTATAGGAAAATGACGGACTGTAGTGTCCTGTGTCTATTTTTCAGATCCTAAGGTCAAAACAGTGAAATGTGGCACTTCATACAAGTTCGCTCTTCTGAAAAGGTATATAATCAGGTCATCTTGGGAGATTGTGCATAACTCTTTCTTGGAGATTCTAAATTTGATCAGACTGGTGGCATTGGAAGGAGGACGCAGAGGGCTACTGTAGGTCGCAATTTCAGAATTTAAGGATATAAAAGTACATAGTTACAGTTGTTTCAAGATCGAGCTCCTAAAATTAAGAAAAAACGATATGTGGAAGTTTGATGGCAAGGATCCGATAAATCGGATACTTCAGATGGAGCAATATTTTGATCTACATGGTGTACCGCTATTACAAAAGGTATGTATTGCATCTTCATATTTAGAACCAGATCAATTTTTATGGTATAAAGGGCTTTGCTCTCGTAAAAAAATTGTTTCATGGTCAATTTTCATGGAAGAAATGATTGCACATTATGAGGATACAAAGAGCAACACCACAACAATTGGAAAGAGTAAAAGGGCTTTGTTACATAGTGGAAAGTAAAATTATGG
>APFE031719523.1:2050-12788 GCA_000404065.3 Pinus taeda
TCCTTTTCTCTGGCCTACGTCGCTACGCACTTCACCTTCTGTGGCGCCGCGCACCTCCGCAGTTGCGCCTTCTGTGGCGCCTCCGCACTGCGCCTTCGATGGCGCCTCTGTGACGTCTCCTGTGACGCCTCCGCACTGCGCCTTCTGTGGCGCCTCTGTGGTGTCTCTGCACTACGCCTTCTGTGGCGCCTCTGTGGCGTCTCCGCACTGCGCTTTCTATGGCGCCTCTGTGGCGTCTCCGCACTGCGCCTTCTGTGGCGTCTCCTGTGGCGCCTCCGTATTGCGCCTTCTGTGGCGTCTCCGCACTGCGCCTTCTTTGGCGCCTCTGTGGCGTCTCCGCACTGCGCCTTCTGTGGCGTCTCCGCACTGCGCCTTCTGTGGCGCCTCTGTGGCGTCTCCGCACTGCGCCTTCTGTGGCGCCTCTGTAGCGTCTCCGCACTGCGCCTTCTGTGGCGCCTCTGTGGCGTCTCCGCACTGCGCCTTCTGTGGCGCCTCTTTGGCGTCTCCAGACTACGCCTTCTGTGGCTCCTCTGTGGCGTCTCCGCACTGCGCCTTCTGTGGCGCCTCTGTGGCGTCTCTGCACTGCGCCTTCTGTTGCGCCTTCGCACTGCGCCTTCTGTGGCGCCTTCGCATTGTGCCTTCTGTGGCGCCTCTGTGGCATTTCCGCACTGCGCCTTCTATGGCGTCTTCTGTGGCGCCTCCGCACTTCCGCAGCTGCAACGCTCGAGAGATCGCCCTTCACAGATTCGCTTTCCACTTCACTTTCATATAGATCGAGCTTTTGAAACAATAACCCAATATTTCAGATCTTAAGATATTCAACCCAAAAGCATACACAAGCCAAATGATATCCTTTGCTTTATATAGGCAAGCTCTTCCTCAAATCATGGACCAATACCATGGGCAAAAACCATAATACATAATACCATGAACCCAATACTTGGGGTCAACACTTTTGGATGCAATACCACGGACCAAAACCATAGGATCAAAAACTGTTGGATTAATACCATGAACCAACCATGAAAGTGTGTGAACTTTTCTCCACATGAAATAAACTTTTCTCTACATAAAATTCCATGAACTTTCCTCCACATGAAATAAACTTTTCTCCACATGAAATAAACCTTTCTCTACATAAAATTCTGTGAAATTTTCTCCACATGAAATAAACTTTTCTTTGCATAAAATTCCGTGAACTTTTCTCCACATGGAATAAACTTTTCTCTGCATAAAAGTCTGTGAACTTTGCTGCACTATAATTTATCATCTGAGATGAGTGGGTTGCCATCAAGTACAACATATGTATCATAATTCCAACAATAATCACAAGCAGTTTATGTGTCTGATGTTCTTATGACCTTGTTCAATTACTTATTTGCAATGGTATGAGCTTGTGATACTTAAAATTCATTGGAAAATGCTCTAACTTCCTTCACATGCTTGTAAACTGTGTTGATTCATTGTGTTGTGTTTTATTTATAAACCTAAACTCTAAGTGCCTTGAATTACATGGTTGCTAATCATGTCGTTTTGTTGAAGACTATCTTGACTCCATAGCCTAATAGATATTTTCTAATCTTTTATTCAACCAGTCAACCAGTTATACATTTGTCCATTTTGTTCCTAGAGTTAGCCATCTAATCATTAATCAAAAATTTTAAACCTATTGAGAGAGCCCTCTCAGGTTGAGGAGGCTAAGCATCAACCAAAATATTGGTTTGAAAGAGTTACTAAGAGTCTACTTGATCATCAGCCTATCAAGGTCAGATTTTTTTATAACATGTGTTTTCAATGTTTTCGATGCAAGCACTGAGGGACCGTGTTGGAAATAATTCTTTCATGTCATGTGTAGTTTTCATTGTGAGTTCCCAAGCATCAGTCTAGAAGTTGTTGATTACTATGTAATAAGTTGGAATTATGATCTAGATGTGTCAAAGTAAGTGTGTTATGTCCTATATATGTAACTATTTTGTTGAATAATCAATAGGGTAATTTTGAGGTCTAAAATGGGTCTCCAAAGAAAAATGTACAACCAAATTAAACTTTATAAGAACCAATGGGATTCAAGATAATGATGTCAACCATGGGGGATGATTCACCATTTTTGGAGTAAAAAAGTAAAAAGATTAAAAAATAATAAAACTACTTTTTCAACTCGTATTTTCAACTTATCTCCTTAAGGTTTTACTCAAATTTCGAGTAGGAGTATTCTTTGGATGCAACATTTAATTCCTCATCCAAGGAGTACCCATGTTTCATACTTTTGATGGACCCTGCTACATGAAAATGATAAATACATGAACAAACATGATTGCAATCACGTTTTTTATGTATTTATCATTTTTCGTGTAGCAATTTTCATCGAAAGTATGCAACATGGGTAATCCTTGGATTAAGAACCAAATTATGCATCCAATGAGTGTTGTCACTCAAAATTTGAGTAAACCCATAGGGATATAAGTTGAAAATATGAGTTGAAAAAATAGTTTTTTTCCCCTCTAAAATTTGATGATGTAATGTAATATTATTTTATTATTTCCACTATTATTTTATAATTTCCTTGGGAAACCCATTTTAGACCTAAAAATTCCCCTAACGATCATAGTGTGATTTGATTTGTGTTGTGCAATTTATCTCTCAGCTCTTGCTCTCAGTTTTTAACACTGCATTTTCTTGAATAAGTGTCGAAGTGTGGAAAATGGTGATTTATCCACACTCCCAACTCATTTAATGTATTGACAATTAAAACAATTTATGCTCACAATCCTCCCATGACAGTGCACATTGCAGAGAAAGAGCTAAGGCAATCTCTAATCGCCAAGGTTGCACCAGAGACAAAAAAGAGAGGTATAAAAGGTCTCAGTATTCTAAAGTTGATTTTGATTCCAAGCATATTGTTAATGATAACAAGAAATCATGGCATAGAAAACCATGTATTTTTTGTGGTTTGCATAACCATGTGGTTTCTGAGTGTTGGAAAAGAACGAGAACAAGAAAGAGGATGAGACGTGAAAGCCCTTCTCCACACTAGGAAAGGAAGAAGGTTATGCAAGTCTAAAGGAAGAAGACTTTTTGGAATCATTGCAAGAGAGGTGGACATCAAAAAGCCACATGTTGGAGGCTCCATCCAGAGGAACATTTGAAGGATAGAGTGCCCGTGTTAAGAAACCAACTCACAAAAAGATAGAAAAGATAGTTGAACGCCTTAGAATTTAGCCTCTTTGAGGGGAAAACCTCCTTTACATTACACAAATGAACAATTCTTGGATGATACAAATGAAAATACCTCCTTTCTATATATAGGACTCTAAGGGGTCATAATGTAAACCGACATAACAATAATAATGTAAGGGCACAATAATAACAATAGTGGGCTTCTATGGGGCACAATAGTAACAATATGGTGACTACATGGGTACCGCAATATAATAAAGGGGTTGTACTGATAACAATAAGGGGTTACACTAGTAGTATAGGGGCCTAACATGCTCCTCTCCTTCAAAAAGTGTTGTAATCAACGCTTGAGTAGTTCTTGATGCTTCTGTATAAAATTCTTGTCCTCCCATGTGGAATATTCAGTGGGTAAGTTCTTTCCTTGTCAAGTTCTGGTAATATTATTGGAACTGGGATATTTAGCAACTTTTGGATGAGTTCCCTCCCTGCTTCGCCATTCTTCCATTCATACCTTCCTTTGTTTATCAAATTTGGTTGGATAATAGAAATGGCACACCAAAATGCCTCCATAACCTCATCCTTTCCTGAGAGTGCATTTGCCATGAAATTTTGCTTCCCTTTTTTGTAGATGATTTCAAAGTCATAATCCAACATCTTTGTGACCCATTTTTGTTGCTCTTCAGAGGATAATATTTGTTCTAAAAAGTATTTAATACTATCATGATCCGTTTTTACCTTGAAGTGTCTTCCCATTAGGTAAGGTTGCCATTTGTCAAGTGCGTGTAGTATTGCCAAGATTTCCTTCTCATAAATAGCTTTCTTGAGGGACATTTGTTTGTATGTATGTAACCATAAAAATACCCAATTTCTTACATCAAAACTTCTTTCATTGCAATGTTGATCTACCTGTTGTTTCATTTGATTTTGCACCAAAGTGGCATTATCGTTTAAAAGTTGGAGTACTTATTGTTGATGCTCAATGTGATCTTTCACTGCTTGAACCTTTTTCTTCTTGATATGTTCTTCTATCTTGAGAGTTTGAGGAGTGGTAATTCCTTCCAATGCTTTACAAGATATGGTCGGATTCATTTCTTGATGCTTGGTGTGATCTTTTACTTGAACACTTTTCTTCTTGATATGTCCTTCTATCTTGATAGTTTGAGGAGTAGTAATTCCGGCCAATGAATTACACGATATGGTTGGATTCATTTCTTCTTTCTCGATGTGATCTTTCACTTCTTGAACCTTTTTCTTCTTGATATGTCCTTCTATCTTGAGAGTTTGAGTGGTAATTCTTGCCAATGCTTTACAAGATATGGTCGAATTCATTTCTTCTTTCTCTGGGGTTGGTTCCCGGGGAGTATCCTTTTCTTTTAATGTTTCTTGATACTTTTCTTCATGATATTTCACTATTTGACCTTAGGATCTGAAAACTATACACAGGAAACTACAATGCGTCTTCTTTCTGTACCTTCTTATGAAATTTCAATTTGATACTCACTTTTATAAATAAGTGAAAGTGACTTTTACAATGGTAATTTATGAGCTACCCACTAAATTGTAACTTAAATAAAAGATAAAGAGACTTTAGAATTATAAGTGACTCACTTTTTATAATGGGTGAGAACATTTTTACATAAAGTAACTTTAAAACATAAGTTACATGTGCTTTTTTGAAAAAATAACTTAACAAAAAGAAAGACTTGAACTCAAGACCTCTATTCTCATAAAGTAACTTTGGACCAAGTGAGCTAGATTAAAAGATTGGTAATTATTGGAAAAGATGAATGGGTTTTTTTTTAGTCACTGAAGATTTGAGGTGCGTGCTTACTTGAAAAAACTATTTTTTTTCCTACAAAACAAAACCACAAAACCCAATACGGACATACAAAAAAAAAAAAAAAAAAACCTTTTAGCTTGAAGTTAGTTTATCCGGAAACTAAGTATTTTCCTCAATGTTCCTAATTTTCTGAGATCACACTAAGTCACGGTGGAAAAGAGCATACGCATGAGAAAAATCCTTCATTTTTGTTTTTGATTTGTCGAGATCGAACAGAGTTGCGGGGCAAAGAGCATACATAGAAATGAAAGGTATATATTTGGTAATAAAAAACAGAGAGCTAAATAAACCAAAATAAACAGAGAAATGAATAGCTAGAACTGCAAATAAAGACTATATACCTCCAAATCTTAAAAATGACGTAGTTAGTGCTACCAAAAACCTTTTCGCGTGAAACAAAAGGGGTTCAATACTAGAACAGATGCTCCGAACACAATAGAGCATTCCTCTCGGCCAAAAAGCAGTGAGAAACAATAGATCTAGGAAATGACAGTCGGATGCAGTTGTACCGACTTCAGATTTGGATCACCAACGGATGTAGCCCTCAAATAGCTTTAATACCATGTAGGAATTTACAAGGTAAGTTCCTTAGATAGAACACAAAATGACACCGCTCATAAAGAGATCACAGATCAATACACCAGTATTCTTGACGTTGTTAAAACCCTCAAAGAGGGAAACAATCCACAGTCTAAGCCAACACAGCCACTTCAGGCAATTTATTAATAAAAGAAAGAAAATTTACATAAGCTTCTCTCATGAACAGTTCCCCTACAAATGACCCTCCATGCTCTTTAAATAGAGACCATGGACCAATCAGGTGTTAAGCCATGGATCAAGTGTCGATAATACCAAGGAGAGAATGAACCATTGGATTACTACAAATCATGACCATCGGATTGTAAGTTATGTACATAGTAAAGAAACACACTTTACCTAACTCTACACTAGACCAAGTTATACTTAACTATTTCCTATGTGTCGGAATATCCTAACATAAAACATGAAATAAAAACACTGAATAACAACATAACAATAGACAAAACATCACCATAACAATAATACACTCAGCAATTGATGAAGGAGTTCACCCCTCCTAGGCTACTTCTCCTTAGTCCAGCTTCCAATGGCTTGACCCTATATCATTATGCTCAAAATAGTGATTACATACATTTACAGTGATCCAATGTCTCCAATGTCTCTTAAACCTGTTCCAATGGCTTCAGAATACCCAAAAATCCTTGTATAGCCTCTTCCTGTTCCTGAAAAGACCAAAAACTTATAAATTTATGCTTCATTCCTCCTTTTACCAAGTTTTGCTTCTAAAATCTCCAAAATCGGCCGAAACCTAGCACGGGGGCCCCAAACGTAGAAATTATCCTATAAACCTGGCACAATTCTCGCTCGGCCAGCAAAATTTTAGGACAGTTAAGGGTGCCTTTAAGCCCTTAGTCTCGAAAATTTCAGCCACATGGAGGCCATGTGACCAGGTTGGATGTTGAAATTCAAGGGTCTGTCTAGCCCCTGACTGCATGCCCCTCGGTCACTTGAGTCCCCATGGGACCTGGGGCTAGCCCCCACATGGGCTAGCCTCCTACGTTGGCTCCATTATTTGCACACCTGGTCGTATGGTCCCCATGGGACCTGGGGCTGGGCCCCCCGTGGGATGGCCTTCTCCACTGGCTCCATTATGCGCGCACTTGGTCGTATGGTCCCCATAGGACGTGGGGCTGGCCTTCGTGGATGGCCCCTTAACCCTCCACTGGCAGTCAATTCTGGTAGTTATGGTTTGGGTGAGCGCATTCACATGGCACAGTTGGTGGTTGCGGTGGAGATGGCAGTTAACTAACTAAGCAGGTAGTTGTGCAGTTTTGGGCGCGGTTAAGGCGGAGGTCAAGTGGCGCATTCACATGTGCTGTTGGCGATGGAGGCTTCGAGCTGGTGGTTAAACTGATGGATAACACAACTGTCAAGGTTAATGACACGAGGGCACATTCACATGGCACTTCACAGAGGGTGAAGGTAAAGGTTATGCCATGGGGCTGGGCTAGGGCCAAGCCCCTGGCCCCCCGCCCGCAGTCTTGTTGCATTGGAGTGGCTAGGGGCTAGGACCTAGCCCGACCCTTCCCCAAATGCACGACCACTTAAACCTTAAATATAACATGTCCGCAATGATATAACAAGTCACACATGTGGTGTATTGGCTAATGGCTTGGCTAGTTTGGTGGAGGTTCATGGTTGAATCCTATGGAGGTGCCACCCAACCTTAACAAAATTTTAGTGGGCACTGAAGTGCCATGTGGCAGCCTGTGGCAACTTCTAGTTGGTCCATGTCAGCACACACTAATAACCCATAAAAAATTGCCAACTCAACACCAATGAGAGAATTCCAAGTGTCGAGCTACCATTGGCTCCTGAAGCCTAGTCATCTTGCACAGTCAGTATGCTACATCAGCATTACGGACTGTTGACTAGGTAGACCTACACAAAATTTTGCATGTTTCCTGAAATGATCAGAATGTGATAACATTTTCATACAATGTATGTTTGACGCGTTGTTTGTGCCATTGGAACCATGGTGACGAGCTCTACGCAATGGTCCTATCAAAAAGGAATTTTGAGATAGTAAAATTTTGAACCTTTTAGGGTCCATCTGGATCAACCAACCAATTTCCCTAATTGGATTCAACCCTCTTTGATAATGAACAATGCCATAGATCTATACCAACTGAACTAGTTATAACAATGGAAAAACCAACTTCATGTCTATTGTTTAGAAAAGAATAGTAGCATACACATGATTTCATTCTAATCAACATATTTTGTTAATCCCATTCTAACTATGACTAAAAAAGGCACAAAACTCATGTTTCACAAAGAAATGAACTCTCAATCATTATGCATGGTTAAAGGACCTGTTGAAATCTATAATGCATACTATACAATAGTACATCTCCAGATTCAGACGAAGACAATTAGATTAGTTAAAATGATCTATAGAATCATTAATCAAGGAGTTTGAGGCCAAAACAATTTGCATAGGTCTTGTTCAAAATTTCAAGAATTCGGTGATTTTAGGAAGGATACACACACACCATTCAATTGTTGGTTCTCATTAAACATACATAATCAACCAGTAAATAAGGAAGCAAATACATACTCTGAAATAGATGATTAATGAGATGTATCGAAAAACACACACTGAGCTTTTAAAACATATTTCAAGAATTTAGTAATTTTTGAAAGTATACGCACACACCATTGAACTATTTATTCTCGTTAAACATACATAACAAACTAGTAAATAAGGCAGTAAAAAATAAGGCAGTAAAAAAATACTCTGAAATAGATGATTCTCGAGATTGCCTGAAAACATGAACTCATAAACCAACAATCTGTGGTCATCCTCGCAATAGTAACCTATCAGTTTAAGAAAATGGGGTTGAGGGTGGGAATCAGTTGTGACATTAGGCGGACCTCTCTTGAAACAAATTTAACTGAAAATATGATATCGTAGAAAGACATAGCTTCCAGCTTCTCACATTAAGATGTTTTGCATGGAAGTCCCAATAACGTATGTGCTTGTGATAAATGATGTTTTTGGATTATATTAAAATTTCTAATATTGCAACCATTCTCATCCTCTAAAATGTAGGGATGACAACTTTTCCTCAATTGAAATGATTGTTGAGTATCATGTCCTTGGAGATATTGGATGAGAACATCCAGGTCTTTGCCCAAACTACATTATCAAGTTGCAGTTGAACTTATTTAAGAGTTTTGAAATGGATATGTTGTTGTGACAATACCTCATGAGATTTCTTTCATTTTAGGACAGACTTGTGAATATCAATTGTATCCATATTGGTCACACAAAATGCTTCCCAACAATGGCTGCCTACATATTGATTCATCAAGAAGTCAAAGATGCCAACATCAATACAAGCAAAAAAAACACCCTAGTAGGAGAAAGGGAAAAAAAGACAGCTCTCCAAGTGATGAAAAACTCTATGGTTTGTTGTTAGTTCAATATTTTGGGTGGTTGAACATAGTGATTATATGAAAGGACCATCAACATGAACATAAGCCAATTTGGTAGAAAAGGTATTCAAAATAAATTGTTTAAAGGATTCCAGACATATCAATATTTTATTAGGATCATACATGCTTATGGATTAGCGTCTAGTCAGTGCCACGCAAGGAAGTGAAAATTTTTTCTGGGCCTGTTTGGCTGTAGTAGTAACTGGCTTTAACGGGGTTTGATCTGTTGTGGGTGGATATCTATACCAATATATCTAGATTGGATGAAGAAGTGCAAATCAAAAACTGAGCCAAAATCGCTAAAGAGAAACAAAACTCTAATGAATTGCCAAGAGGAAACCCTAATAAAATGCTAAGAAGATAGGGCTATGGTACTTACCCAATAGAACTGGCCACCGTGATATTTTTTCTTCTAAAAAGAAACAAAACTCTAATGAAATGTCAAGAAGAAACCCCCAATAAAATACTAAGAAGATAGGGATATGGTACTTACCCAACAGAACTGGCCACTGTGGTATTTTTTTCTTCTTTCCTGCAAGTTGCAAATGGGCCAAGTCAAATGCATTCGGGACCCCGAACAAATGGGGCCTATGAATTTGAAGTCCAGATAATGCAAGGATAAGGCAATGAGTTGGAGATGAGGGCATCCTTTCAAGGATGTAATGGCAAAAAACACCAACGTAAGTAAGAAACAAGGTTCGACTGTCCTATGAATTTGAAGTCTAGATAATGCAAGGATAAGGCAATGAGTTGGAGTTGAGGGCATCACTTCAAGGATGTAATGGCAAGAAGTACCAACATAAGTAAGAAATAAGGTTCGACTGTCCTATGAATTTGAAGTCCAGATAATTAAAAGATAAGGCCATGAGTTGGAGTTGAGGGTATCCTTTCAAGGATGTAGTGGCAAGCAACACCAACATTAGTAAGAAATAAGGTTCAACTATCTAATTCTGCAGGCCATCAAACTCACATTTTTGTAAATGTCCTTTTCTTAATTTTCCTCAATCGATTTTGCTTGGGCACAGCAGGGAAGTAGTTACACCATTCATGAAATACAAGTTGCGTTACTTAGATTGAGAATTTGTTTATCGCACATGTAATTCATTTTGGGAGATCGGTTGAACAAATTGGTGTAAACCAAGGAATTGATTGAAAGTTCAAGGATGAGATTCAACGACCCAAAAAATTTCAATTGTCAAACACTCGATCCAACACTGTAGACCATTACAGAGTGACATCTAGGAGAGTTGTTTTCAAAGGGAAACACGTTACGATGTAATAAGAAAAAAAAACTTCATACTATCATAATTAAATTAAACAACAAAAAATATTACATAATACATGGTGACAACTCTTTCCTATAACATAATATTATGCCAACACCAAGATTACATTGGTAATCCAATCTTAAAAACAGTTAAATTAATTTTATTTCTTAACATCATCATATGGTATATTTACAATATAGAAATTTATGTTTTTATAATTCATTCTCATAATACATCTCATTATAAGAAATTTATGTTTTTATAATCCATTCTCATAATACATCTCATTATAATTTAGATAGCTATTTTAAAGATCCGCTCATTATCCTTTTATAAGTATCATTTTAATAATCATATCTAACTCTAATAATTTAATGTTAGTAAAATGTAGAGTTTAAATATTATAGTTTTT
>APFE031719524.1:0-13479 GCA_000404065.3 Pinus taeda
AAGGGCCTTGAGCACACATCCGACTCACTTTGGTGTGATACAAAGTGCCATTCAGCTGTTGCAAAGATCCAGTTCAGCATCAGCGCAGCAAACACATTTTGACTCAAGCACTTCATCCAGAAAGCTCCATTAGGGACCATTCTTGAGTGCAATATTGTTCAAAACAGATGATCAGGTTGCAGACATCTGCACAAAGGCTCTCACAGAGGCGAAGTTCACTAAACTTTGATATATGCTTGGAGTTCAGGAAGTTGTCACTAAGGGGGGATAGGCTCTAGTGCCTCCTTCCTTCTCCTATTGTGTCATATTTGTAAATCCTTCATCCTATCCCAAGTTGTTCTTAAGGGGGGATGTTAGGATATTCCAACACATAAGAATAGTTAAGTTCAACTTGGTCTAGTATAGAGTTAGGTATAGAGTTAGGTAAAGTGTGTTTCTTTACCGTTGTACATTTTGTAACTTACAATCCGACGGTCACGATATGTAGTGATCCGACGGTTCCTTCTCTCCTCGGTATTACCGACACTTGATCCGTGGCTTGACACCCGATTGGTCCATGAATTCTATTTAAAGCGCATGGAGGGTCATTTGTAGGTTAACCGTGCATGAGAGAAGCTTATGTAAATTTTCATTCTTTTATTAATAAATTGCCTGTAGTAGCCACGTTGGCACAGGCCGTGGACTGTTTCCCTCTCTGAGGGTTTAACCACGTCAAAATACTGGTGTATTGATCTATGATCTGTTTGTGAGCGGTGTCCTTCTGGTGTTCTGTCTGAGGAACTTACCCTGTAAATTCCTACAGAGGGCTTATCAGCAGAAACAGCTAGGCATCCAGCCGGGCAGTTATTGGGATGCTGGCCTCCCCCCAAAAGATTCCAAAAAGAGGGGGAGAAGAACGGATCTCCAACGAACAATTGCAGTAGGGAAAATCCTGGTGGACTCAAGCAGGTATGCAAAATTGACAAAGTACTACAAACCCTCTATCAATAGTGAATCATGAAGCTTACTTCATGGAATTTAGGGGGGCTCAATAGCCCAGGGAAACTAAGAATATTAAAAGACATGATAAAGATGGAGAAGCCGCAAATATGCTTTCTTCAAGAAACAAAGTGTAATAACAACACTCTAGGAAGCATCCTTTCTAGAGCGTGGCCAGGCTGTCAATCGGTGGCAGTGGATGCCTCAGGCGCATCAGGCGGGCTAGCCATTGCTTGGAATACGCAAGCACTAACTCTCTCTGACTTTCATGCATCTCACCACATCATCTAGGCTACCTTCCACATTATAGGCACTAATATACATGGACACCTTACCAATGTTTACTTCCCGCAGGAAGCAGGGAACAAAATAGCTCTACTTAACACAATAGAAGCTCTAAACCTTAACAGAATGCATCCTCTTTGGATCATTGGAGGGGACTTCAACATGATCACCAAGCTGGAGGAAAAGCTACGGGGGAGAAGCAGGTTGGAACAGGAAAATATCCACTTCAAAGACTTCATCCAAAACAATTCTCTAATCGACCTGCAATTTTGTAACGACACACATACATGGAGCAATCGCAGAGCAGGGAAGCACCAAATAGCTTCTAAACTAGACAGATTCCTCATATCTGATAACTCGGTTCATTTGGGAGGAGAGATAGCGGCATCAATTCTCCCTCATTCCGGCTCAGATCATTGGCCAATCTCCCTCTAGTGGCAAAGACCAGGCAACGCCACCAAACGGCCCTTCCGCTTTGAAGAGTTCTGGTTCACCCACCCTTCATTCAAGGACTTCATCAGATCTACTTGGAACACTTTCCTACCGCCAGAGGGATCCAAAATGTTTCAGTTCCAACAGAAACTTAAGCATCTAAAATCCCAATTAAAGCACTAGAATCAAGAGACATTTGGAAATATCTTTAAGGCGCAACAAGACCTAAACAAGGAAATGGCAGATCTCCAGCAACAAATAATCATAGAGGGACGCACTAAAAGGACCCTGGAAAAAGAGCAGCGCATTCACAATCAACTGGAGGAGAGGAGAAAGCAGGAGGAGATATTATGGAAGCAGAAATCCAGGATTAGATGGCTGAAAGAGGGAGAAAGGAACACTAAATTCTTTCACCGAACCACTGTTCAAAGAAGAATGCACAACAATATCTCTTTCATATAGAAGCAAGGAGGGGTAAGAGTGGAAAAGCATGAAGAAATCAAGGAGGAGTTCCTAAGTCATTTCAGACAAGTTCATCAAGAGCCCCATGCAGATAGGCGACCTGCTATAGAAAAATCACCCAAAATGTGCCAAAAATTATCAGTGAGGAACACAATGAGCTTCTTCTATGACCTATCCTGACCCAGGAGGTGGATGTAGCTATGTTCCAACTCAAGGAGGGCAAAGCCCCTGGCCCAGATGGCTTCACTACCACCTTCTTCCACACCTTCTGGGAGCTGATAAAAGTTGAGGTCTGGAAAGTGGTGGAGGAATCGAGAGCTCTTCATTGGTTGTTACCTTCTCTCAACTCAACTTTCATTGCACTCATTCCAAAAGAGGAGAAATCCAACACTCCGGATAAATTTTGCCCAATTGCTCTCTGCAACGTTATTTACAAAGTGATCTCTAAAGTCATCACCAACAGGTTAAAGCCACTTTTGCCCCTGCTCATCTCGCCTGAACAATCTGGATATGTGGAAGGGAGATAGATCTTGGATGGCATTATCCTCACGCATGAAATCATACACTCCCTTAAGTACTCCAAACAGGCAGGTATGATACTAAAGCTTGATCTTTCAAAAGCATTTGATAAGCTCATTTGGACATACATTCAAAAAATGTTAAATGCTTTTGGATTCTCTCCTATGTGGGTTCATTGGATTATGAGTCTTATCTCCTCATCCTTCTTTTCCATTCTTGTGAACGGCATCCCCTCCCGTCCTTTCAGTCCCTCTTGAGGAATTAGGCAAGGTGACCCTCTCTCCCCCTTCCTCTTTGTGTTAATGGCAGAAGGCCTGGGACGTCACATCAAACAGGCCCTCCTCACCCAGCAGCTTAAAGATCTCTCCATTCACCGCTCCCCAGCTACAACTCATCAGCAGTTTGTTGGTGACAACATGCTTTTTGGTTACCCGTCAGTCTAGAAAGCCTCCCGCTTCAAATCCCTGCTCAATGACTTCTCTGAGGCCTCAGGAACCAACATCAATAATACGAAATCGCATGTCTTTTTCTTTCACGCCCTCCCTGTCGTGAAGCATGTTGTAGCTCGGATATTGGGTTTTCCCATAGACACTCTCCCTTCCAAGTACCTTGGAGCCCCCCTTATTGATTCGGCCATCAAGAACTCCTCCTAGTGCATCCTCATCGAGAAGCTTGAATCCTGTCTCAACCTTTGGACGCACAGAACGTTGAACATTGCAAGTCGTGTGGTGCTCATAAAATTTGTATTATAGGCAATGCCGCTTTATTTATTCTCAATCCTTGCAGCGCCTAAGTGGGTAATTAAAAGAATAAGGGATTTACAGCGTAGCTTCCTCTGGGGAAATTTAGCTACAAACCGCAAATGGGCTTTGGTAAAATGGACCACAGCCTGTATGCCTAAAGAAAAAGGTGGCATTGGCCTGAGGGATCCCAATCATAGCAATGCTATCATGTGCGCCAAAATCTGGTGGCAATGGCTCTCTTCCCCTGAAAAACCTTGGGCCGCCATTTGGACTGCCAAATATGCCAATCATAGACCTCAGGAGGAGCTCATCAGATTCACCCCCAATGCAAAAGGTTCACTCATATGGAATGCTGCCAAGCAACACTTCTTGTTGATTTAGCAGCATAGTTTTTGGGAAGTAAGAAATGGTAGAACAGCTCATTCTGGATGGATGCCTGGAACCAAATTCCATAGCTCAGCTGCACTCTAAATCCGCTTCCAAGCTACATTGGGGAAGAATAGCAACAGGAAAAGATTTGGAAGCTTTGGACTCAGGAGACAACACAAGGTTACATAAAATGGAAGCAAGGTGACCGGCTAATTAGAAATGCGGATCACCTTTTTATAAAAGATCTGGAAAGGGAGCTTCAAAAACGATGTATAAGATACTCTGAAGGCAGGGACATTCTTCGATGGGGTTACAGGCCTAAGGGAACCTTTTCCACTTCAGAGGCCTACAAAATTATATGCACAGACCCTTCGCCCCCTGATCCCATTTGGAGTAGAATATGGGATTCAGGCACCTGGCCTAAAGTTTCCTTTTTCCTCTGGCTGGTCGGGCATCAGAAAATACTCACCTGGGATAAGCTCAAACAAAGAAACTACCATGGCCCTTCTATCTGTGTCAATTGTAAATCCCAGGAGGAAACTCTCCAGCACCTTTTGGACTCATACCCCTTAGCCAATCATTTGTGGGAGAAGGCAAGCTTCAGATGTCAAAGAAGATGCAGAATGACGGACAATATCACAAACTCCTTACATCATTGGCAAAAGAATCCCTACAAAAGTGAAATTCTCAACCATTTATTGAAGATGATTCCCGGGCTCCTCCTCTAGGGCATTTGGAAAGGAACAAGCGCATATCCAAAGATCAAAGTTCTCCACTAGAAATCATCTGGAGTAAGTTATGTATGAACCTCAAAGAGACTTTGATGCTCCGCTCCTGGACTCAGGATGACCTTCCCACTCTAGATAATGAGAAAGCCATCTGGGCTAACTGGAACATGCAACTCCCTCTGGAATCTCACAATAAAGCCCCCTTTAAAAGCATCAACATAAAAAAGGACTCTTGGACAGCCCCTCCAAAGCACACCTTCAAGCTCAACTTTGATGGAGCTTTAAAGGGCAACCCTGGAAATGCAGGTTTCGGCGGAATATTCAGAAATCACACAGGCTTGCCTCTTCTGGTTTACTTTGGAAACATAGGATGGGACACCAATAACTCGGCTGAGTTGGAGGGTCTATGGCAAGGTCTCCTCCTCTCTTGGAAACACAACTTCCAACCCCTGGAGGTTGAAGGTGACTCCTTGATCCTAATTAACATGGCCAAGCAACTCCTAAATGGATCTCAAGCGAGGAAAATAGCCACTAGTTGGAGACTCGAGGCTAGACTGGCGGCCATAGAACAAGCACTTCTCAAAAACAGGGCCATTATCTTCAATCATATTAAGAGGGAAGGCAACAAGGTTGCTGACCTCCTAGCCAATTTGGGTGTGGAAAATGATCATACTCTAATCACAGGGACTCTAGACATAATATCGAATCATGATCAGGAACAGGAACGCAATCTTCTGGTCCAAAGAGATGCTGCCCCCCCCGGATGCGGGTGTATAAGGTTGCATTCATGGTGATGGGACTAGAGTGGGCTGTGAACAGCCGCCACCTGCCAACCCTGTACAGAGGAGCAAGCTCCATGTGGAGGGAGGGTCTTAAACAGATGGGCATGAACTGGTTTAAAGGAACGCATAAGGGAGGCATTAATGCTCCGTTCACCTCCGCACATGATGTTTGGCTTTGGTTCTCGGCTCCCATGAATGCCACATTTATGGCGGGAGCGTCTCGAGGCAGGGGAAGGCGCATTATAATCCGTCTCTGCCATGGGTTTACTCTGCTATTTCTTGTGTTGTATGGGTTGGGCTCTGGCTCAGCCAACTCGAAGCCACCGTCTATTTCCCCGACTCTCGCGGCTGTTTTGGGCACCCGTCCGTTAGTCTGTGTGTATGGTCTTAGCAATATCTCTCCGGTGGTCTATTCTGCAATTTGGAAAGGTGTTCTATTCTGTCCTGCAGTCATGCCTCAAGTCTGCCAAAGAATGCTCAGCAGAAGAGGCACCTCCCGGGGTACGCCTTCTCGCCCTTATTCTAGTGATGCTACTTCTCGTCAACACCATAGCACACGCAACGGAAGAGAGAGCATTGTGAGGCCCATCCAATTTCTTGAACCCAGCTCTCCAGGTTCCTCGTCCTCCCCCTCCTTCGGTTCTGCAATCTTCACATTCAACAGTTCACTGAACCGTCCTCGGATCAGTGCCCATGTATCTGTGCTTTTTATCAAGGAAGCCCAAGAAGAGGGCGAATCCAGTGTTCAACAGGAGGACCAGGGAATTGTTTTGATGCCAATTGCAGGTTCTTCGAGAGCTATGGAGACGTCGGCCAGCAACATCAATGACGCAATGATGGAGCCTGTGCCCCCGGGTTCGACTGCGAATGAGGAGGTCCATGCTCAGGACTTGGCTGATGTTGGGTGGTGCAGGATTGTGGAGGAGGTTCCTGAAGCCTAATCCAAGCAATGCAGCTTCTTTTCAGGTTATGCGGCCCAATAGCGAGAGCATTTTGTCAATTCTGAATTTTTTTTGTATTTGCTGTTGTGTCAAGGTCCTGGGTGTTTGTTTTGTAAAGCTGATTAAGCTCAGAAAGGCGAAAATGTACTCCTCTGGCTCCCCTGCGTGAGATTGCAAAAATGGACTGGTTCAACCTCTCTGTTCTTGAACACTTCTTTGTTCCATGCTGCCTTTCCTACTGGACAACTGGTTCTTTTTGCTCATCATGTTGTAAATGTACTCCTTTAATGTGAATAATAGAATAGACTTAGAAAAAAAAAAGCATATTTAAAAAAATCTATTAATTCACATATGTTTAATGTTCTATAGGAACCGAGAATAAAGGAAAATCATTTTGTTCTACGAATTTTTTTATAGAACATGTAAATGATGATGAATTGGTACTTAGCTCATCTAGAGTGGTGTTGGAGGTTAATGAAAGAGCATAGAGTTTTTATAGAACTATGAGGGATATAGTGGAATGAACGTATAAACATACTTTCTACTTACAATGCAAAAATCAATTCAATGATTCCAAGAAGCACGCTATATTAAAACTATAGAAAGCATTTCCAAAGCAATGGTCAATTAGACCTCTCAGGCTTGCAATAGCAAAAATATACAACAACAAAAAAGACCATTCAAAAAGTAATATTCCTAATTAGAATTCTTTTCTAGAATTATATCTATATGTTACTACAAAACATTCATTTTTTTAATAACGATTTTGTTATATTTAGTTTTCATATATCAATATAAAAATAGTCTATTACTTTTGCAAGAAGAGTATGAAAATGCTAGAGGTTCAATGAGATGATATCTGAAACATGCCAGTAGGAATGTCCAAAAACGTTTACAAGGAGATGGTCAAAGAAATGGACATAATTGCATCACAGGAGGAGCCATCTCAATAACAACGTGCTTGAAATATATTTAACCATATATTTTTTCTATTAGGTACATATAAATAAATAATTTAACATTAAATATTAATTTTCAAGAATTTTCTTGCAGAAAAGAAAACAAAAAGAAACTCATTCAACACATAAAACAAGACAACAAGGAAGAAAATGGTTCATATCAAAGTTTTTGAATAACCGTTAATATTTCCTTATAAGAACTCAATATTTCATTTTTGTATATTTTAAGTTGTTTTACAACAACCATCCTTGAATATCTTCAAATAGATGCTAACATACAAGGAAGAGTCATCAAAAGAATTGATTGACATTGGGTTAAATATGGGTTTTGAGTATATGTTCGCATATCAAAAATTAATTGTGGATTTTGTAAGTATCTATGTTGTTTTACTTCTTTGAGTTTATAATTAATAGAACAAAAAAATCCTTTATATTAAATCTATGATTTATAATGAGGTATAAAATTTGTAGCAAACAAAGTAATTACGTCGACAGAATAGTTGTTGCAACACAGAATCATACTTGGTTTTGAAACTGTGTATTCATGAGTCACTTCTTGCTATTGTACATTGTTATTCGATTTGCATTGATGTATATTATTTATTTCAATTTTCATTATTTTCACCAATGTAGATACACTGATTACACAATGTTTTTATGTTTGTAGATGGAACAAGAAGAAGACCAAAACATCGATGCAATCAACAAAACATCTGTCGAAATAACCCAAGTCATAGAAGTAGCTCGAGGACTACTGATAGCAGTTCTAGTGAAGAATGATGATCATTTTGGGTATCAATGCAAGTTGTATCTTTTGAAATAATTGTCTGTGAAAATTAGACATTTTGTTTAAGGTAATGGACATAATGTCCCAATTGAAATATAAAGGGTTACCAATAACTATCCCATTTTAATTTATTCTATTGCATTGTCCAATGTCATTGTGAAAAATTACACCACTCATTAAATATATGGATGATTAAATATTATAATGAAGAGATGCAAACTATAATGAT
Source organism: Pinus taeda (assembly GCA_000404065.3). NCBI lineage: Eukaryota > Viridiplantae > Streptophyta > Pinopsida > Pinales > Pinaceae > Pinus > Pinus taeda. Next base: position 8,215 of record APFE031719524.1, read on the forward strand.
ATAACAAATTAATCTAAACATCATATACAAATGCACTAATAAAAAATAATTTATATGAATATTGTTATAATATATATGTTGATTTTTTCGATGAGTAATGGATTTAAAAAATCACAATAATGTATTGTCCCGGGTCGATGTTTCTAAAACAGAGAAAATGGTTACTAGGACATCGTATATTAATGCACACGTCTCTAAATACGAATTGTTTTGCAATTATATTTATAATAATAAAAATTGTATCGTGTATAAAAAATTATATAATTAAAAAATATCTTGGTGCGTCTCTAAAAAGATAGGCACCGGTGCGTTATACTATGTAAAAGCACTAGTTTGGAAAGGATTTTTTTCATGGCTCGAGGCCTTTCCTAAAGATTACAACGCTTGGACGTTTGAAAACAAATGAGCATCGAGGCATTATACTCTTAAAGCACTGACATTGTTTGCATTTAACGCCCCGGTGCATTATAATTCTTAAAGCATTGGTGCTTTCATAGCACCAACGCCCCGCTCCTCCAAAATAATTTTTCCACCCTCGGTGCATTATTCAAATTAACAACACCAGTTCTTTTATATTAGTATCACATAGGTGCGTTTGTGTAGTACATAAGCAGTGATATTGTAAATTTAAATAAAATCATAGGGTCTGCAATGGTTTTTTCTTGCAGTGGTGTGGTTCTTGAAAGATACTTTTTGGCGCATTTTTTTAATACATAAGTGTGAAAATTCCACAAACTAAAATCCTTTTGCAGCAACTGGTATTATTTCTTCTAACTGATAAATTAATTATTCAATTTATTGCTACGACAACATCGAAATAAACACACTACAACCTTCACAATTAAAACCGTGGAAAATAAATAGCGTTGGAACTTGAAAGATACTAGCACACAAACATAAAAATAATATCGTTATTTTTGGAAAATATTCCTTAGAAAAACCCAACATGGGAAAATTGGTGCAATAGATGAAGGATTATTTTATTACGCAGTAGTGAAATCTAAGTACAATCTATGGATGCCAAACTAGGAATCCAAACAACAATAATATCTGGCCAAAATTATCAAAGGGAATTACCCTTTTTTTCGCAAGAAATTTTAGCACAACTACCCTTGAAAAAATTAGTCATCCAATGCCTAGCATGAGCCCTTCTGCATTGTCTCCGACACGTGTGCCTTGAATCTACCTCTGATGAAGTCGTTTTGTCTGCCTTTGCTAAAGAAATCATCTCTTCAGCACTTTGGACCCTCTTCTCGACCTTTGGAACTGAGAATGGAATTCTCTCTAGAAAAATTGAGTTGTTTATGAAGCAAATGCGCAGTACTCTACGCTGCCTCACTGGGAATAACTTGGCCTCCTTGCAGTTTCCACATCAGATTTGAAAAAATTCCTCTCGATCACTGTCTCTGCACCTCATTGATTGTATTTTGATCTCTAGCTCTTTGACAATTACTGCTTCTCTCTGGAAATTGATCTACCAAGAAAATTGAACTACATAAGTATCTTCTCCAAGTGATCATCAAATTCCTCTTATAATTCACTCTTAGATCTCCGACAAACAAGATTAAAACTTAATCAATGGCTTGGATCATCTTGGAATAGATCCATGTGAGTTTCTAGATGATTCTCACGTTGACATAATTAATACTAATTAATTAACCAATTTTCCTAAGTTTAGACTTAAGAAACATTAAAAAATTAGTTAATAATCTAATTAAGTCATTTCAAGGTGGAAATTCTAGAAACGATTTTTAGGTCTTGGAGATCTCGTGTATTTTAGCCTCTCCACCAAATTTTATCGCTATAACACATTTGATTCTATAAAAATTAACACTCCATCTTAGTGAGGAATGTGTTATAGTGTTGCACACTCTACCACAACACTTAATCTTTGTATCATCTATGTTATGATGTTGATGTCTAGCAGTTTCTTCCCAACAACTATTGCACAACTCTGATGTTGCATCTGTGTTGTTGCTAACACTACCATATTTTTGCCAACACTGCATTTTCGCAACAAATCCCTCTCATTTGTTGTTGTTGCAACTACAACATCTACAATTGAAAATCAACCAAAATACTGAATCAATTGTGTTCAGTGTTATGCATCTGTCTCCCAAGTCTTTGACTACTACTAACATCTGCACTGTCACTGAAGAATCTGCGTTGCTACTAGCTTTGCACTAAGCCACTTGCTTTGTTGTCAACACTACACTGTGCTCCTCAATATCTAACTGTTACTAGTCTGCAATTGTCACTCTGGTACTGGTTGCATCAAATGCCACCGATCCATCCTGCTACTGAATACTATGGGACCTTGTAGCAAGGTATTGATCCATGAGGTTGAATCCTCAAGATCCCTTCCCAATATCTGTAGTTCTTTGGGACTATAGTACCAAATCTCCCCACCTCACTCCTGGAGGTATATCTATAAACAACGTGAAGTCTTCCTCCAACCTGGAGGTAAACTTGTTGATCTCGGCTAATGGTGCTCGTTGGTCCTGCTTCTCCGACTTATCCTTCTTCCTGAGAGGACACTATGTGCTGTAGTGACTGACCTCGCCACACCTGAAGTACTTGACCTTTGATGAGTATTTCTTCCTTCTATGTTCCCCCTGCCCCTAACTGGGACCCTTTGATGTGAGGGACACAATATTTGTGAAGTTAGAATCATCTTATTTTTAATAAAATATTTGGTTGAATATAAATGTGTCACGGTTTTAATGATCTATGAATATATTTTTTCCACTTAGTTGAATTTAAATTAGTTTCACTATGTTTTGGTATTTCTAATAATTTGGTTATTTTAATTATAATTTGGAGCTACAATTTTCAATAAGGAATTTAAATGCATAAATAAATTTAGTATCTCAAAAAATAAAGCATTAAAATGACAAAAATGACATAGAATGAATAACTCAAATATGAAATTCTAACCATTTCTAGCCGCAAAAATTAATAAAAAAATATATTAGAAAAAAACGAACGAAACATTTAGATTATGTTATACGAATAAATAGGTGGAGTCTAGACCCTCTACCTTTTGATCATTTTCACCAAGGAATCTTCTATCACGAGAAGAACTTGCGATCTACTATCTCCACGGGGAGCAATAAACACCTAACTATAAAGAAGTGAACACTCTATATGCTTGAAATGTTGAATTTTTTGCCAAAATTTCATTAAAATAAAATCAATAATTTACTTACGGTCAATAAATTTTTCATTTCTAAATTTAAGTGTATAAATATAATTTAATATATTAATATTTTCATATTCAATATCTCAATTTACAAATTTTAAGCAATTTTCTATTTTAATTTAATAAAAATTAAATCAAATAAAATAAGCAAATTCTAAACATTGTACTTTCTAATATTTTTAATTAAAAATTAATTTATTAAAATTAATTAAAAATAAATAAGTAAATAAACGAATTCTAAACGTTTTACTTTCGAATCCTTTTAGCTAAAAAAAACTTGATAAGTGATAAACTCTCCACCCTGGATATTTCAATAACATTCGTATTTTTTGGTTTTAACTACGCGTGCACCACGCAGCTGAGCAAAGAGTCAAGGAATGGCGTGGGAGGTTTTTCATGTACAGATTACCTACACAGTACCATGGAATTTTAACAACGTTGTATAAAGAGTAATATTAATTTTACACTGGTGCAGTAATTTATCCATGCTAATATTGAAAATGGTGGATAGTAATTTATCCATGCTAATATTGAAAATGGTGGATTCATTCTTGCAATAACCATATTTTTGAACAATCTCTTGAGTGTTGTATTTAGGGATATTTTTAGAAGTTGTTTTTAGTGTGACTTGTTTGATTTGCAGGTGAGAATTTGGGGGAAAATTTTAATGCGAAATTTTGATTTGTTTTATTTAAACTACTTTTTTGACTATATATGTATTCAGCAACTTGAAAAATCCATAGGGCACTTCCATTACGCAAGAGTTACTTATCAAATTTGTGATTTCAATAAATTCCTGTCAAATTTTAGGGAAATTACACCAAAAAAACTTACCTAAAAATCATCCAAAAAATTTGTTTTTATACATAGAGAAAACCATGTAGCTTACTTATCCTTTAGAAACCTTGTAGCTGTTACTTATCCTTTAGAATCCTTGGATATACATAGAGAGAACCATGTAGCTGTTACCGCTGATTCATACTTAATATAGTGAATAATGCCGCCGCTATCTTATAGTTCTCCCTTGAAAGAAAATCAGCGATGGGACATATTTAATAACATATTTATTGTTAAATTTATAATTTCACTTCTCGCGGACGGGTCAGCAGTCAACGGCGCATAAAACCACACGGTAAATCAAAACCAGCAGGATCATATCGCACCACTTTTGGCTCAAGGTTGTTTCCGTACGATGGTGGTCCGATATTGACAAACTGACACCCATGATGCTGGCCTGACATCAGCAAGAGGCACTTTTCGGAAGGTATCCTTCACCCATTTCACCTCTTCCGATATCATTTTCACCCGTTGATTTACCTCCAGCAATTACCGCCGTTGATTTAACAAAGCTGCACGATGGTTTAAAGTACTGTCAGAAAAGTCTTCCAATATCCATCCTCCCCCGTGGGATTAAAAGCAAGTTTGTCCGCCGTCTGATCATAAGGAAAGTACACAGGGGTCTGATTAAACATTTAATGAACCGTGGACCATAACCCATACCTTATGTTAAAAACAATGTCATATGTTTTGGTAGGGTCTTTAATATTTTTACGGCGAATTTAATAAGTAGTATGGGCGTAAGTTTTTTATTTTATTTCTTTCTGATATATGTTTTAATATAGCGTTGACCCCATGTTTTTGTTATGAAAAAAAACACCCACGGGCATTGTAAAAAAAAGGTAATGTGCTGTGTGAGTTGCATACGGGGAAGTTGTATGTGTGTTCGCAGCAGCGAACAAAGAACAGGGCAACTCCGAAAAAGAACAGAGTAAATTTTGTATTGCAGGGGACGCACAGATGTGCATAAATATTTTGGGTCTGTAATGTAAAAGGGATTTTATGCAGCAGAGAAATTTTTGGTTTGTAATGCAAGAAGTAAAAAAAAATTGCACAGCAGTGCAGGAGGAGGAGAAGTAAATGAAACCAGTGGGTTGTTTTGTTTCAAATCCATGAGTTGTTTCACATAGGTGAAAAGGTAAATCTGTAACTCCCTGTAAGTTTTGTTTTCACACAACAGTGAATGTAAATGAAATATTTACACACAGTGGTGTAAAATTTCATAG
>APFE031719557.1:3947-14704 GCA_000404065.3 Pinus taeda
TACTAGTACGCAGGTTGCTACCTGCTACAATGCTCCAAAGATTCCCCTTTGCTTTTGTACTAGCTTAAGTACTAGTACATAGGCGCCGGCCTACAATCTTCTTTCCTCGAGGTACCGCGTTTCATCAATTTTCATACTGGATACACTGAAGCACAACACATAATCTGAAAGCCCACGTTTCATCCAATTTTCATACTTGATCCATAAACATCAAATGATCATCAAGTACCAGTAAGTCACCCAGATAACCAGATCCACAATAACAGTAAACTAAACTCAGAATACCTTATCAACAAAAAAATCAGTCAACAAAAGAATCAGTCACTACGCACTTCACCTTCTGTGGCGACGCGCACCTCCGCAGTTTCACCTTTTGTGGCGCCTCCGCACTGCGCCTTCGATGGCGCCTCTGTGGCGTCTCCTATGGTGCCTCCACACTACGCCTTCTGTGGCGCCTCTATGGCGTCTCCGCACTGCGCCTTCTGTGGCGCCTCTGTGGCGTCTCTGCACTGCGCCTTCTGTGGCACCTCTGTGGCATCTCCGCACTGCACCTTCTGTGGCGTCTCCGCACTGCGCCTTCTGTGGTACCTTCGCACTGCGCCTTCTGTGGCGCCTCTGCACTGCGCCTTCTGTGGCGCCTCTGTGGCGTCTTCGCATTGCGCCTTCTGTGGCGTCTCCGCACTGCGCCTTCTGTGGTGCCTTTGTGGCCTCTCCGCACTGCGCCTTCTGCGGCACCTCTGTGGCGTCTCCGCACTGCACCTTCTGTGGCGTCTCCTGTGGCACCTCCACACTTCCGCAGCTGTAGTGCTCGAGAGATCACCCTTCACAGATTTGCTTTCCACTTCACTTTCATATATATCGAGCTTTTGAAACAATAACCGAATATTTCAGATCTTAATATATTAAACCCAAAAGCATACCCAATCCAAATGATCTCCTTTGCTTTATATAGGCAAGCTCTTCCTCAAATCATGGACCAATACCACGGGCTAAAACCATAGGATCAAAAGCTGTGGGACTAATACCATGAACCAACCATGAAAGTGCGTGAACTTTTCTCTGCATAAAATTGTGTGAACTTTTCTCTACATGAAATAAACTTTTCTTTGCATAAAATTCCGTGAATGTTTCTCTACATGAAGTAAACTTTTCTCTGCATAAAATTCCGTGAACTTGAAAATAAATTTGCTGCACTATAATTTATCATCTAAGTGATTTTCCATCAAGGACAACACTTGTCTCTCATCAAATTTTGCGCTTGCTGTTTCTTTTACTGGTACTCCTGGTCTTGTTCAGCAGCTTGTTCGATTTCTTCGTTGAGGGTAGACCATCCTTTACTAGAGGCAATTTCATAAAGGCAATGCATTTTCCGGCTTAATGCATCAGCCACCCGATTTTCTTTTCCTTTCAGGTGCTTGATCTCAAAGTCGAATCCACTCAAAAGGTCCACCCACCGAGCTTGCCTCGAGTTTAAAGTGGGTTGGTTAAAGTAGCTGGTCAAGCTGTGGTGGTTTGTCATCAACAAGAATTTTTTTCCTAATAGGTAATGGCGCCACATCTTTAATGCATGCACAACAACAGTTAATTCTAAGTCATAAGCAGAATACTTCTGTTCATGCTCTTTCAACTTCCTAGATTCGTACGCGATCACTTTTCCTTCCTGCATCAACACCCCGCCTACACCTTCTTTACTTGCATCAGTGTAGACCACATAATCCTTTTCCGGATCTGCAATGCTCAATGCTATGGCAGTTGTGAGAAAATGTTTAAGTTGTTCAAAACTTCGCTGACATTCTGTAGTCCATTTAAAATTTCTTCCCTTTTTTTGTAAGGACGTGATAGGGTAGGCAACCCGTGAAAATCCTTCCACGAATCGCCTATAATATCTTGCCAATGCCATGAACGACCTTATATCTGCCACGTCTTTTGTTACTGGCCATTCCATTATAGTTCTGATTTTTTTTGGGGTCCACTGCAATGCCCTCCCTAGTTATGATATGTCCCAGATACTGGATCTGTTCCTTATAAAAATCACATTTTCTATACTTGGCGTACAACTGATGTTCCTGAAGCATTTGCAGCACAAGCCTGAGATGCTCTTCATGTTCTTGAATATTCTGGGAATATATTAGTATATTATCAATAAAATTAGCACGAACTTATCCAAATACTTATGAAATACACTATTCATCAAACACATAAATGTCGCAGGTGCATTGGTCAGCCCAAATGGCAGCACCACAAACTCATAGTGTCCGTAACGAGTTCAAAAAGCAGTTTTGGCTATATCCTCCTCCTTAATTATGATCTGGTGGTATCTGGATCTCAAATCAATCTTTGAAAATACCGTTGCACCTTTCACTTGATCAAATAGTTCATCAATGCGGGGCAGCGGGTATTTATTTTTAACTGTTAATTTATTCAGCTGCCGATAATCTATACACATACGGAAGGTTCCGTCCTTTTTCTTGACAAACAATAGAGGGGCTCCCCATGGTGATACACTGGGACGAATGTACTTTTTGTCCAATAGCTCCTGCAATTGCATCTTTAATTATGTTAATTCTGGTACCCTCATCCGGTATGGTGCTCGGGACACCGAGGCTGTACCGGTTACTAGTTCTATTGTGAAATCCAAATTTATTTTAGGTGGCAGCCCTGGTATTTCTTCAGGAAACACATCTACAAATTCATGCACCATCGGTATGCCTTCCAAGGTGCTCACTTTATCCTTTGAACTGGTGAGTTCCTACTTGAACTGCATATATTTGACACTTTTTCCTGATGCATTTAGCCAATTGTGAAGCAGTAATTGGCCGAATCTGCGCAGGCTTAAGAATACCTTGAATTTCTTGTTTATTCCCTAGTTCATCCTGATAGGATATTGTTTTTGTTTCGCAATCTATTATGGACCACCGCTTCTCCAGCCAGTCCATTCCGATCAGTACATCATATGATCCGAGAGGAAGTACATTCAATTCTGTAGTCACTGTTTGACCAGCTATCTTCAATGGGCAGTTGCTGACCTTGGCTAGCACCCGCCTTTTAGCCCGAGTGGCAAGCTGGACTAGCCATGGATTTTTAAATTTAACAGGTTGCAATTTACAGTTTTTCACAATCTTGGGAATAACATAACTCAATGTAGCACCTCGGTCAACTAAGACAGAAATAGTTCGATCAAAAATCTTACCTTCGAACTCTATCATTGTCGGCTGATAATTAGCTTGACGGTCTTCGAGAGATGCATTTATTCTTGGTATGGACCAAGCCACGTCTCCCACTGTTGAGGCTTCATAAACCTGGGACACCTGATCACTACCTTTTCGATGAGGGCAGTTCTTAATATAATGTGGTCTGCCACACCCCCAACACTGCACTGGTGGCCTGGCTGTCCCCTCATTATTAACTCTGCCCAACTATTCACTATTTTTGGAGTCATTAGGTGGCTTAAATTTGAGCTGATTTCTAGACTGGTTCCTACTGCTGGGCCCCTTTGAGAATCCTTTACTAAAACTGCTACGAGCTCCCCTAATTCCCACAACTGTTCTGCTATTCTTTTTATCCACCCAACGCTTCCCAGCGCTTTCCCCTTTTTGTTTATTCTGCTGAAAACATATTCTAGCTTTTCATATCGCTTCATCCATGGACTTCGAGTTATCAAATTCAATCCTTTCCTGCATTGTCTGGGGAAGACCGCTAACAAACAACTGCACTTTTCCCTTTTCCTCCGGAATATATGGTACGTAGCGGAGCAGAGATGTAAATTTAGTGACGAATTCATCCATGGTCTGTTGTCCAAGTCGCAGGTCATGAAATTCCCTGGCCTTTTCATCGTAGAATCATTCAGTCAAATATTTTTCTTTGAAAACTCTTTGAAAAAATTCCCAATTGATTTCTTGCTCATTCACTCCCCACACCATCTTGACTTCCTCCCACCATAACGTTGCTTTGGCTTGCAGCTGAAAAATAGCTAGTTGTGCCTTGAGATGGTGGTCATACTTGTAAACCTGAAAATATTTGTTCATGCTAATTAACCAGGCTTCCGCAGCCTCCTCGGATTCCCCATCAAAATGAGGGGGTTTGATCTTCTGAAATTCCCCCTGTAACTCTATTCACTGTCTTTTAGAGGTTTGATGTTCCGAGGCATTATCAGATTTTTCTCCTCGAACCTCTGCCCTTTATCTGTTTCTTCCTGATCAGTATGGTAACCCTGTTCCTCCGACACACGCGTTTGCTCTAGGCTGGGATTGGGTTGATGCTGGTTCTGCTTATCTGATAAACTTTTCAGGATCCTTTCTTGTTCAATGGTTAATCTGGCATTGCCCTCGTGCAACCGAGCCATTTCGTTCTTCAATTCCTAGACTATCTCCAATATAGTCAAATTGGTGTTGCGCGCCTCCTCCCCTAGCTGTACCCATATTTCAGGGTTTCCCTGAGGAGAAGTGACGTTGTCCATGTTCCTGTGAGGAGCGCTGCTCATTCTTCTCATATTCTGATGTCACCTGGTTAGAGAATTAGTATATTTCAACATGTAGGGTATACAATTCATAGCTCAATAACCCATGCTTGCTTATTAACTTAATTATTTATACCGATGTCACTGCTGCAGTAGCCCGAGGTCACAATGTTGCAACCTGGGCTCTGATACCACTTGTGATATACCCGTCAAAATTAAAACAACAAAAAAAAAAATTATTTGTTTTCCCGTTTCTTACACTTACTCGCAGGATATGGAAATATATTTATACGGGAACTCTGTAACTATATTGCATTTACATTGTTTAAATTAAATTCATGCTATGATGTAAATATTCTAACAATATTCGATATCAATGGTCCGATTTACATACATTAACTGGTTCATGCGATGGTAATAAATGTTTGGAAATATGTGTATGCAATTCTTTATATTTATCCCGGATCGTAATCCTCAGGATCCTTCTATGGTACTGTAATGAATTAACTGCATTTAAGTGGAGGCGATCCACGTAGATATCGTACATTGTTTCTAACTTTGATCTGGGGTTGAGCGCTACGGAAACTTTTCCCGTAGTCTTTTTCCAGCAACAGGCCCGGTTGTGAATTGGTTTATGGCATTCACTCGCCCTCCACATGGCATTTGAACGTACAGCTGGTCGGCATTCAAGCCTCGCTGCCAAGCTGTTCAGTACTCCGGCTACTCAACCGAGGTATCCATTTTCGGAAATGGCGGCAATCCTCTTGCTCAATCCTACGTTAGGAGTGGAAGGCTCCGGATCGATGATCGTCAATCCTCCAAGTGGCGTCATACAGTCTATGGGTATTTCAGCGGTGACATTTTCTTGTTTACCTCTAGTTTAATTGTTTGGGTTGCTCTCGACTCTGAGTATTACACTTTGGCGTAGTAGAGCCCCGCCTCTGCATTCCATTCCGCAGTGGATGAAGGGCTCCGCTTTCCGACTAAACCATGGTAAGCGCTTCCCATTCACATATATCACATGCACCGCTTCATTTACCTCTATTAATGATTCGGTTTCTTATTCATGGTAATGATTTTATCATTGCAGATATCGAGTTTCGCTGACGGGCTCTGCGTTTGGCGACAACCACACAGTCCAGTCCACCTTCCAAGTGAGAGGTGTTTGCTACACCAAGTGTTTCTTTTCTTTGATTACGATAATATTCTGGGGAATGACTGAAGTCTTTCTCCCTCTTGGCAGGCTGTCCGCTCTCGCCTGGGTTCAATGTTTGATCTTCGATGAAGTTTATGCAAGCATGTTTGAATTTTCTTTTTTTTGTTTTCGCGGAGAGGAACCGGGTTCCGCTTAGGCAATTTCATAACGATGCCCTTACTGGAACTACGCCCGGCTCCTAGTGTTCAAAGTATTTATGTTTTCAGGGCCGAGGGATATCCCTACGGTGCACCACTGTGTAATGCTTAAATTGTACATTGTTCTCACATTTACCAACTGTGTATGAAATGAATTCTTCATCTTAATATTATTTATCTGGTGGTTATATGTAATATGGATTTTTTACGAATGTTTGGACTGTACATTTGGTTTTCCGCGGCTTGCGGGGCTACTTGATACGTTCTTTACCGTTCTGTTCCTTGGATAATCTTTAATGGAACTAATTATATCGCATTTTGTTTGACTGTAATATATGTCCATGCTCTCTCTCTGTTTTCTTTTAGAGATTGAGGGTGCCGACTTCGGCTGTAAACCCTTGTCGGCATACTTTGCTCTAACTATTTCGTTATACAATTTTTTTTGCTTACCAAAAGGTTCTAGTTATAACAGTCTTCGGCGACTAGGCATGTTAGGGACATGCATGCTAACCCTGTGGAGCCGACGACTCACAGGTCTTTTCTGCTCTCGTGTTACTTCACCGAGAGGTTATTTACTCGATATAGAGGGATTTACGACCTCTACTAAATTCTTGACTCAATGTATACGGTTCTTTTCCAGATTTTATCTCCATGCTGCCATGTTCTTGTTTTCCTTACTAGTGTTTATGGAGTTTTGCATATGTTCTAATATGTAGAGATGTGCCTTGATTTTTGGGTTAACCTTTGCCTATTAAAGCAAGAATATATAGCAGTCGATTTTTATTCATCTGTAACTTGTTATGACAATTTTCTTTTACAGAATAGTTTCGGGGAAAACTATGGTAATTTTTGTTGTATTATTTCCTTCGTTTATATCTACGCACAGGTTCTAGTTTAATGCAAAAGTACTTTGCCATTATTATGTTGTTATGATTTGAATTACTTCAGTTAATTCCGCTGAGATTTCTAACACCATTTTTCTAGCTGTTATGAACTCATTTGTTATTATAGCATATACAGTCCATCGAAATCTCATCTAATTCGTGTTTAACTGTTGTGAACTTATTCATCATTATAGCATATACAGTCCATCGAAATCGCAACTATTTCATACCTGGTTAGAGGCAAACCTCTTAGTGCGTTTGTCTTCCACCAGACCTTAGGAGGGTCCTCCTCGACCTTCCACCCCCAAGCACTCCTGCAAGACTTATGTTGTCTGCAAGTCCTCTGTTATTATCAGAGTTATGCTATCTAGTCCTTACTAGACGTAGCAGTTTCAGGGAGGCTTCAACCTCCCAACATGCGCTATCTAATCCTCACCAGACGTGCGATTTTCTTTTGCTACCAAGATAAATTCTCCTTTCCCCTCCCTTGTTTGCTATCTGGTCCTCACCAGACATAGCAACCTCTTTTTTTGTGGGAGTCTCAACCGTCTCTAGAAGTAGTTAGGTTTTTCCCCTTCTTTTGAAAGATGTCATATTTTATTATTATGCATTTTTATTAATGCTCCTCTCATAAGGAAAACTATATCTATTTTCAGTTTCTCTCTTGCAACCATATTCAAATGAAATCAACCAGTAATTTAATTAACATGATTAGTTAAACAGTCATAACCATCGTAGTTACTCAATTCTACCAGCATAATCATAGCTACTAATTAAATTTACTGTCTTTTACTTTAAAACATTATCGATTTACCAGGGGCGTTACAAGAATGTTGCATTGCAAAACATTAATAGCATTTAATATTATTACTTCTAAGTTCAAAGAAAAAAATGTGGTGTGAGAAACATCTAGCAGCTACAACAAAATTAAGATATTATAAGGAGGTCATCAACCCCACCCTAGAAGATGAAAAGTATCTTTATATTTTAACTACCTCAAAGAAGAAAATTAATATAGTCAATATTAGAATGAACTCTCATGAGCTCCATAGTGAAACGGGTCGTTAGGCAGTTCCTAAAACACCATGGATGGAAACGATTTGCCATCTCTGTGAGAATATGAACATTGGGGATGAAAATCACTTCCTCTTAGAGTTCCCTGGTACAACCACATTAGATCTCAATTTCATAATCTTTGTTGCAATATTGACCTTCCTAGCCTTCACGATGTCAAAATTATAGTGAGCTGAGGAGGCTTCTCTCCAAGCTTTTTGGGCATAGGAATAAAATCTTAAATAAAACTAAATAATTCGTTTTTTAGACCAGATAGACCAAAATTTAGTCTCAGTAAACATTAACCACCACCATCATCATCAATTCTTAAAAATATAGTTTTTTAATTCCTAAAAATATTTATATATAATTAATATATATATAATAAAATTAATTTTTAAAATATAAAATAAAAAATAAATTAGTTTTACCAAAATTATAACTATTAAAATTTGATTTTGAATATTTTTTTGATTTTTAAAACCATTCATATTTAAAAATGAAAATAATTTTACAACTAGTTTTAATTTCTATTGTCAAATGAGAGTGGAACTATAAAATTCAACCAACTATCATATTTTATAAATTATTTTTAAGAAAATTTTATTACAATATATCTTAAATTATATTATATTTTTAATATTAAATAGATTTTAATATTTATATAAATTTATCTTAACTTTCATTTCATTATATATTCAAAATTATGGATTTTCTTGAAATGATGTTTTCGAAAATTTCAAAATCCCAGTTTATTTATAATAAATTTTAAAGTAAGATAAATGTATATTTACTAGAACAATTATAATAAAAATAGTAATATGGTTGGATACAACTTGAGTGGGTCTAATGTTTAAGAGTATATGTTTCCTCCTAAGAAGTCACAGGTTCAAAACCAAAGGGGTAGAATATGTAGGACTTTGTAAATTTAGATGTGGGTCCCTTGTCCCACAAACAACTAGGTCTCAAACACCAAATTATCGTTGTTTAGAGGTGGGTCCATTGTCCCACAAACAAGGGGTTGTTTGGAGGTGGGTCCATTGTCCCACAAACAAGGGGTCTCAACCGGTCTCAAACACCAAATTATCCTTGTGTGGAGGTGGGCCCCTTGTTCCACAATCAAGGGGGTTGTCCCACAATAAAGGGGGTCTCAAACACTAGGACAAGGGGGTCTCAGACACCAAATTATTGATGTCTAGGACAAGGGTGTCTCAGACACCAAATTATTGATGTGCGAAGGTGAGTCTCCTGTCCCAGAAAAAAGGGGGTCTCATACACCAATTTGGTGTCTAGGTTAGCCATGACATAATAATAATAATAATAATAATATAGCCAAAGGCTAAGAAATTAGTGGGCAGGAAACCACTTGGAACATGGACCATTTTGCTAAATAAAATTTTCCTATATATAAATTAATGCTATAAATAATAATGAGTAACGTATAATGGAAGAACTTATCAAAATTGGAATAATCTCAAATCTCTAGGAAATTGGTGAGTTGGAGCCACTTGGCACAAGTCTAATTTTTTAAATTTATTAAAGGTCAATGCAACCTAACAAGCTCTGTGACACACTACAACCGTTATCAGAATTGAGACCAAACATATGTTGAGCATGTTCCCTTGATAATAGGTTATTAATTAAAAAAAATAAAAAAAATAAAAATCAACAAATCCTCATCCACCTTAAGTTGAAATAAAAAACCTTCCACAATTATCTTTATAAATAAAGATTAAAAAATTACACATTTTATTTTATTAAATAAAGCATTCATAAAAATTATATATTATAAGAAATATTTTAATATTTTACTAATTATTAATATTTTTCAAATAACACTTATTAATTTCATATTAAGTGGGGAAATAATTATACATATTTCTTATATTCATTGTAAAAAGGACATATATGTGTAGTTGAAGTGGCTTTAATAGTTCTCATGTATTTTTTAGTAAGATGTTATAAGTTCAAATACAAAGAGGTAGAGAATGTACTCCCTTTTAGCATTCAAATTGCTAAGCAGAGATTGCTCTTTTCTCTTATAAACTTTATATTATATTTCAAAATGTAGACTTGTGGGATTTATATCACACAGGGGTTAAATTTGACGGGTGACCCTACTTGTCAGGGAATTTTTTTATGACGTTTTTATTTTTACACTGCCCATCATATGACTTTTAAAATTTATTTGTACAAGTTTTATCTAATTTCAAATTGTACAATAAAATAACAATAGTTGTGAAATAATTTTCAAACCAAAAACATAACGTGCATGATTTCTTGGTTGGATACAACAACCCTTTTGGTGGCTCGCCCAACAACCGACTTTGCAGACAAGAAGTTGTGTTCAACCTCATTTCAGACAAAACCCAAGAGTCTAATGCTATTTACTGCACAAGCCGTTGTTGAAAGTCCAGTCCAATTTTTTACAGCAAATACAAAACAAAGCTCAATTTTTTACATAACCTACTACCCAAAATTTAGCTGGTTTAATATCCCACTAAAGACAAATGGATTCAATGCATCAAGCTCTACTGAAATTTCAAACATATAAAAGTCCAGTCCAATTTTTTACAACAAATACAAAACAAAGCTCAATTTTTTACATAACCCACTACTCAAGAAATTACAAGAAATTACTAATAGTAAAGTTTTTATTTGTACAGAGGGATGGATTTCAAAAACCTGGCAACGCAATCTCTCGCGGGTTAGTAGATCCAGAGTAAAGATGGATCTATTCTGGTTTAATTCCCCCATTTAAATAGGCTACATTCCAAGTGAATACCATGTGCCATTTTTATTTTTATTAATACTAATATTAGGGTTAATAATGTTTTTTTGCATGGTATTAAAAAATAAAAAATAAAAATAAATTTTTTTCACCATAACTCTCGTTTATTTATATTTTTATTAATTTACCATATCATTCATAAATACAAGGTGACTTATGGAGTAAATATAAAAAAATGTTTTATTTGTTTACCATACCTCTCGCTTATTTATATTTTTAT
>APFE031719557.1:34069-53064 GCA_000404065.3 Pinus taeda
AGTCCCGATATCAGAACATTGTTTGATGATCACACCTGTGCAGCTTCAAATGGAGCCCAAACTCCATCTCCAGTAAATAGTCATCTTATGGGGTCGATTCAAAAAATGGGGGCCTTTTGTCCCATTCCTATGCCAGCTGTGAGTCACCAATTTTATTAGTATCATGAATATGCCCTTCATGTTTTTCCCCTTTTGAATGTGCATTAGTGATTTGTTGATCTAAATATGTATCTAGCCCTTTTTAATAAACTTTTAATCTGATTGGTCTCAGCTATTTCAACCTCAAGTTGGTCCTCCTACTCCTAGTCCTGCAGGATGGTTGGCAAATCCTGGCACTGATGTACAACATGCTGCAGTAGCTTCTGGTACAGCTTCTCTTTCTCCACGTCTAAATGCAGGTTAGATAGTTGATATTCCATAGGTCTACTAATCTATATGTTTAGAATTGAAGCATAGAAGCAAGAACAACCCTACATCTTAATAATTGAATCTGAATACTAATTTATTTCCTCCTATAGTTTGAGAAAAGTGAACGATAAAGATGTTTGATTTTAATGTTTCGTTCTTAACGATCTCAGGTGCTTTGCTGCAACTACCTAGAACTACCCCAGCATGCAATGGTGGATTTCTTTTTCAGTTAACTGATTCCAAGCATGTGATAGAACCACCTGGATGTCGTCAGGTTGATGAGGCATGTAACATCATTTCTATTAGATCTTGTGCCCCTGAATTTTGCTAGAGGTTTTCTAGTGTTCAAAATTCCTCAAGTGGTTTGAAAATTTTGGTCTCACTTCAAATTTTTTATTGTATTTTGTTCCCTTTTAACAATTTCGATTATGTGCAGACCTGGCATTTAGGACCAACTCATCCTAAAGAGAGGTCCTCAGAAAATGATCTTCCTAAAATAGTTGTGAGAAACCTCAACCAGGGTTCAAATGTTGTTAGCATGGATTTTCATCCTCAACACGAGACAATCTTATTAGGTAATCCCATTTCAATTTCATTAGGCTCCGAAACACAATTTTGTCATCTAAAGTCTTATTTTAAATGCACTCTAATCATGAAATGACTTAAACCTGCTTAATGGGATGAACATTTTGCAGTTGGAACAGATGTTGGTGACATTGCAATTTGGGAAGTGGGATCAAGTGAAAAGTTAACTCAGAAGTCATTCAAAGATTGGGATAACTCAATTCTCATATTGTCTATGCAGGTTTAGATATCAGATTGTGTTTTAGTCCTAAGTGATTTTGGTGAAGAAATACTTTTTATACTTAACTGTTCACCGCAGTAGTTTTGGATGGTTAATACTTATTTACTGTTATGTTCAGGCAACTCTTTCGAAAGAATTAGTTGTGCCAGTGAAGCGGTGTATTTGGAGCCCAAATGGAGCATTGATTGGTATTTACATTTGTTTTATTGTTTAAATTTTAGGTCTTTATATTTTTCTGTGATAAAGCTACTTTTACCATACCAAAGACTATATGGTAGGTACTAGGAACTCTTCATTGATATAATCTAGCATGCAGGAGTGGCATTTTCTCAGCATCTAGTTCACATGTATTGCTATAATGCCACTTGGGAGTTGAGACAACACCTTGAGGTTCGTATTCTAGCTCAAAAATAGGTTACATTTTGTTGTGGCTTCCTTTTGGGAAACATGGTTATAAGTGACAATGGTAATACAACATTGCAGATTAATGCACATATTGGTAGTGTGAATGACATTGCCTTTGTGCACCTTCAAGGAAAGTTGTGCCTTATCACTTGTGGGGATGATAAGACCATTAAGGTAAATATAGTACCTGCTCCTTGAATTCATAAATGTATAGATTCCGAATTATGATCAGTTAGTGGGACATAAGCTTGCCAATTTGAACTAATTCTACTATCATGGATGTTTACCATTATGATCATTTGTTAGCTGAACTCTTCCATCGTGCAGGTATGGAATGCAGAAACAGGGTGCAAACAATACACATTTGAAGGTCATGAAGCACCTGTCTATTCTCTCTGTCTTCACTATAAAGTGAATATCCAGGTACTTGATTTCTAGAAGTCTTTCTGCTACTTTCACAGGAATATAGCATTTATATGGTATGAGGATAATTAACGAATTCCTTTTTCTATATAATTCTTATTACTGGTGCAATTTTCTTCATGTCTGATAATATTCTGTGAATAATTGCAGTTCATTATCTCTATAGATGTAAATGGGAAAATTAAAGCCTGGTTGTATGATCCTCCAACATGTAAAATTGACTATGATGCTCCTTGCCATGGGTGTACTGCAATGGCTTATAGTGCTGATGGATCACGGTATAACACGTTTTTCTACTTTATGGGTATATGTTGGGAGGTTTGAATCCATAATAAGGATAATAATTCACTAAAAGGTATTTTATCCTGCCTTGTCAAGACAACTTATTTCAGAGTATTTTTTAATTCGTTTATCTTCTTTGGGATTAGGCTTTTCACATGTGGTACAAACAAAGAAGGAGAGTCATACTTAGTTGAGTGGGAAGAAAGTGATGGAGCAATCAAGCGAAGGTATTTTGGTTTTGAAAAGAAGTGCTCAGAGGTGGTGAAGTTTGCCACAACAAAAAATAGGTTCCTTGCAGCTGGAGATGAGTGTCAAATTAAGTTTTGGGATATGGATAACATCAATATATTGTTAACAAATGATGCTGAGGGTGGCTTGCAGGTAAAAGGATACATTTACCATGGCAGCTATCATTAAACAATTTAAATCTGGATGTGTGATGGAACTAGCATGTTAGAAAGTTGGATTACTCTCAGCCAGTTGAACTCACCCAATTGACATCGTTGATGTTTTCTTATTATGATTGGGTATTAAATTGATTCAGTCCTCTTGCCTTCTGCAGGGTAGACCTTTTCTCTGTTTCAATAAAAAAGGTTCTCTGTTGGCTGTAACAACAAGTGACAATGGGATCAAGATCTTAGCTAATGCAGATGGCGTTAAGCTTGTAAAAATGCTAGAAGGTAGAAGGGTGACACCAGAGTCAAAGGTAACTAAGGAAGTATGCTGCCAAATTGCACATTCACTGGGCATATATGGAAAATAATGGCTAAAACCTAATTGTGGCATCTCTGAAATGCAGCCTTCATTTTCAAATATCATTGGTGCAGAAAATACAACTGGCCCTGTTCTTGGTGCAGCAGAAAAATTAGAACAAATTCCATCGGTAATATTGTTGGTAAGTGATTTTGTTAGAAGACTCACTATGTTTGGTTGTGAATATTCTTACACTAGTTAGTAGATAAAGTAACAGATAAAGTGTCAGTAATATTTGTTTTAATTAAATATCTAACTGTCATGATCAACACACAACTGCAGAATGGTGTTAAGTCTATCAGATTAACAGATCCACTGCCAACAGGAAAGGCAAGTTCTCTTCTTATTTATAGTAGATTGAAACTACTTGTTTTCATGTTCTCTCAGACTATAAAATCTCCTACTGACATGTGTAAATTTCTTTGGTGAATTGTACAGATTGTTAAATTACTTTATACATACTCAGGTTCTTGTCTATTAGCTTTGGATAGCAACGCTACACATAAGCTATGGATGTGGCAATGTAATGCTTTGAATCCATCTGGCAAGGTGTGTCTTCAACTTAGGTTTCACTTGCAGTAGTTGAATGCCTCTTCCATTGTCGATTTAAGTTCAATAAATCTTTGGAACTTACTTTACAGGTTAAAGCAAATGTTCAACCACAGATTTGGCAACCACCCAATAGCACCCTTATGAAAAATGATACCAGTGACAGAAGCCTAGAAGAGGTTGTCCCTTGCTTAGCTTTGTCAAAGAATGATTCATATATAATGTCTGCTTCGGGCGGGAGAGTGTCCTTGTTCAACAGGGTAACATTTAAGGTGAGGAATTCTTCTGCTATCTGCACATGCGGTTTTGTTGAATTCATGAGTTTCTGTAGTATTACATTATAAAGCATGTATTACATGAATAAAAGGTTCTCTCAGAAGTACTAGTTAGAATTTGATGGTATTTTAATAATTGATATGTATGAATTTTAAATCTGTAGTGATGCCTATATTGATGCAGGTCATGGAAAACTACATGATCCCTCCCCCAGCAGCAACATGTCTAGCTTTCAACCCTTTTGATAATAACATCATCGCTATTGGAATGGAAGATTCGACCATTCTCATTTTCAATATTCAACTCAGAAAGGTGTTGTGCATTTACATTTTTCCTTGTAGTGCTAGTATTGTTACCTTATCTCTTATGCTGTGACTAGAATACCACTGAATGAGTTTGATTACAGGTAATCATGAAACTCAAGGGGCATCAGAAGAGAATAACTGGCTTGGCATTTTCCAAAGATTTAAATGTTTTGGCATCCTTAGGTGCTGATGGACAGGTATGTAATCATCTTTGGAAATAACAACATTATCTACCTTCGCCATTTACGATATGGAATAACCTTTGGACTAAATCCTATATTGTGGTGACATTACGATACGGAATAAACCTTTGGACTAAATCCTATATTGTGGTGACAGCTCTGTGTCTGGAACATTAATGGATGGGGGAAGTGTAAATCAAAAGGCATTAATTCACAGGCAGGAAGGTTTCCATCACCACTCGCAGTTAAGACAGTTCAGTTTAATAATATTAATCAAGCTCAATTGCTAGTTGTGCAGGAGAGCCAAATTGCAATTTATGATGCTTCTGAATTGGAATGCTTGTGCCATGTAAGATGCCATTTTTATATACGCTTTTGTCTGTTAGATTTTTTAACCTTTGAAACTATGGTGTGGTTCTATTTGATATAGATAGAGGTATATTGTCTTAGGAAGGATTAGTTAATAAATATTTGCATTGCAGTGGACACCTCGGGAACCAATGCCTGCACATATTTCGTGTGCCACATTTTCATGTGACGGTCTACTAGTCTATGCTAGTTTTTTTGATGGCTCTATTGGTGTATTTGATTCTGAACTTCTAAGGCCACGCTGCCGTATTGCTCCTTCTGCATTTATACCTGATACGGGCAGGTAAGGTGTTTCATCTTCATCCTGCAAAGAGAAGGATTATGTTGGTCATCGTGCTAGGATTGTTTAAATGAAATAGCCTGGCTGGTGCAATTGGATTCCACTGAATGAAAACATTGTCTCTTTTGCTTATGTGCAGTGGCCATATCTATCCACTTGTAATCGCTGCAAATCCACATGTACCCAATCAGATTGCTGTAGGATTGACAGATGGAGGTGTTCATGTGATTGAACCTTCGACATAAAGGTCAACGGCGTGTTGGAAGATCCGATAATGGAAATGCTAGTTCAAATCGCCAAAGGATTGTGAAGACTCTAATTTTCGATTTTGATGGACCGACACTTAAAAGGGCACTAATAATTTCGCTGAACTCAACAGTCTAGCAATGGCGTCGCGTCTACTTCAGATATTTAGAGACTCATACTTATTACAAATTGGTTCAATATACAGTCTACTCAGAAGTCTATTTGATGATATTATCATTTTAATGATTCAATTTGAATTCATTGCATCTCATCATATTTAGAAGGAAAAGAAAAGGAACCAGCTTTCTGATTGTCTTTCCAAGGAGCCTCCCAACAAACAAACTGATTGTCTTTCCAAAAAGGCCCCCAACAAACAAATTCATGATCAAAACATGAACAACAGGGATAGGATGTTTATCACTATTATCACAGGTATTTTATACAGCAGCAGCTTGCAGATAAGACATCATGATACATAACATTTTCTTCTACCTTGTTTCTACACTATTTTGCCTAGCAAACTTACATTATTTTCATACCATGATGATCAAAACATGAACAACAGGGATAGGATGTTTATCACTATTATCACAGGTATTTTATAGAGCAGCAGCTTGCAGATAAGACATCATGATACATAACATTTTCTTCTACCTTGTTTCTACACTATTTTGCCTAGCAAACTTACATTATTTTCATACCATGACCATTTTTGATACTTTATATACTCACGTTATATAATTATATTATGAAACATTAAACTCTATTTTGTTTTCTACTACAATTTTGGCATATGATACATATACAGCAATTATATATAGCAATTATAACATGTAATTTTCAATATTCTATATAAGGGAAATTATGATTTTTTCTTGGAAAAAAAAATTCTAATTCTTAACTTTTAATAGATTTTAATGCAAGTTTATACTCTTTTTAAAAACATTTTAATGTGGTTTCATTAAATAGTTATGATGACCACTTGGTATATATGTTGAATTGATTAATTAGAAAGAAATGTCCTATGAAATGTATTATGTTTTTTTAGGTTATGGTACTGGTCTTTGGTATTGTAATAAGGCCTATTTGCAAGTTAAAAGTATGAGATTAAAAATATGAGAAATCTAGAAAAAAATATGTTGACCTGTTTCAAAAGATTAGTGTGGCAAAGAAACAAAAGATTAGTGTGGTAAATTGTGAGGAATCACTTCATCTTGGAAACTTGCAAGCATGCTAGTTTGAAGCCATGAACTTTTATTGCAATGGCCCTTCCATGGAGAGTTGTAATTTAGGAATTTTGTGATCCATATCTTCAATATGAGAAATCTTTTGGTAAAAATCACATCAAAAAAATTATATAGACCCTTTTTGAACCATCTACTAGTATGAAAAGTTATGTGATCCATATCTTGAATATTAGAAATCTTTTGTAAAAGTCACATGGGGAAAGTTATGTACTAGATGGTTCGAAACTTGTCAAAATATGTGCTTTTTACTAAAGATTTATCATATTCAAGATATGGATCACACAAGCCTCAATTCAGAAGTTAAAAATATTTATGGTAAAGTTGAAGTTGTATATATATATTTAACTTATATGTGAATTATTTTTAATATGTTTTTTTTGTTTTTTGACACTTGAGGAATTTGAACTCTTAATCTCATGATTGAGATGCATGTTTAACTAGCTAATAATAATAGTTGATGTATATCAATGTTTTCCAACCATTCAACTTATATAGTTGGGCTAATAATAAATAAAAAATAGTACTTGTCACTACTAATAATATTGAAATAGAAAAGTGATAAGTACTCTTCAACATAAATTATCAAACTAATAAAAGAAATTGTCTAGGTGAATATTTTTAAGAATAACTAGTTAAAGTTGTTTAATTTGCAAAGATGAAGAGCTTCAGAGGTTTTCTATGCATTCAAAAATGCATTTTAAAGAATAAAAAATCACAATGTCCCTAAAAATTGTACTGCCAAGCCAAAATGTCCTCTACTAGTTAGATTAGACATGTATAAATAATATTAATTTAAAAACAATTAAGAAAATATTCAAAATTAAAAGTTGAATAATAAAACCTAATTGATCTATATCAAAGTTTTCCAACCATTTAACTCATATGGCTACTTTTTTAGGTACATATTTTTTGGTTAATTTTGTCCAAATATCTAAACTAAGAAACCGAATGGTATTTTTAGTACATTTTTATTGTTAATTTTGTTCAAATCTCGATAGATATTTTAAGAATCATTGGTTAAAGTTGTTTAATTTACAAAGATGAAGTCCTCATGAGATTTCTATGCATTCCAAAGTGCATTTTAAACAATTAAAATTACAATGTGCCCAAAAACTTTATTGCCAAAGCTAAATGTCCACTCTATTAGTTACACTAGGCATATATATTGTAATGACCGGACAATTTATGTGAATAAATCTTCTGTTGTTACCATTGTAGGTAAAATATGGAACATAGATTATTGTTTTTTTTTTAAATGATTAGAATATTATTAATTCAAAAGTTGAATATGGATTAAGTAAATTACATATAGTAACTTTCTATGAGAAAGTTATTCTCTTTTCTTGCCAGATTGAAAAAAAAAAACAGTTGCCAGCAAGTAAGGGGAAAACCCTAACTGCTTTTCCTCTTCCCATAGAAAAGATGGGAAAAGGAAAAGGCTCGGGTTGTTAAGGAACAGACGGGAAAAGAAAGGCACTGAAGGAGAAAAGAGACAGTGCTAAGTCTGGTGAGGACCAAATAGCACAGGCACAAGTGGTGCATTATATTTGCCGAAGGCAGTGGTCTGGCAAATGAGCTTGGGGGGAGATTCAGTCTGGTTGACTAATCTCGTGGTTGGGAGGAGAACAAGCAACAGATCAATTCTCTCCATTCTGGAGAAGTACAGGAGACTGTAAGCGTGGTAGTACAGGTAAGTACAGCTACAGTTTTCATATTTCTGAGAAATTTCTATATTCTTTAGAAGTATCATTTAGGCTGTAAATTAAGAAGCAGAGTGTTTGGACAAATAGTTCAGGTAAAGAACAATTATATTCTATCTGGAATGAAGAAATTAAATTAGATTCGAATGACTTAGGTCATTTAATTAAACATGAATAGAGGATTGTCTGGGTTAGGTAGGTTTCGGGTATTCGTTCAAATACCGAAACCCCTTAGAATCCCAAACGGAATATTAAAAGGGAACAGTAAGTCTCCATGTTAAAGAAAGAAGAAAGGAGCCATCAAATTCATATCTGTAATGAAATAAATAAATAAAGAAAATGATAACAGACGGACTGGGCACAAAAATAATAAATAATGACAAGATTTGTGGGTTCTGTGTGTGAATGATTCTCCATACAGTAACCGAACCAACAGAGGCTTTACACTGTAAAATAAGTAATACTTTCTCCTCTGCGACAGTAGAAAGACAGTGTAACTATACAACAATATTGTAATAAGCCATAGCAACCAACAAGTCCATTTATAAACCCTTAGTTAAAGGGTCAAGATTTATTCAAATGTAAAAACAACGAAAGCTCAAATGAGGTTCGTAAACATTTAGAGAATATTTTGAAATGGTCCCGGATAAACAGCATGTGGAAACTATGTAAATTCTAGAGTTAAACTGTCTGTAAAAGAGAAATCCGCGAACATATAGACTAGGTATATTCAATAGCGAAACCCATGGAAGCTACAACTACAGGAATTTATTAAATGAATCAAGCAAATGAGACCATTGAAATATGAACAAAAACGATGAAATGTAACCCAATCTTCCCAAGCGCCGAGCACGTTAAGGGTAAGAACCATGGATAATATATGCATATGTAACAACAGTTCGAGGAAGAATATACATTCAAGTTTCAGTGAAAAAATATGCAACGATTAACAGATAAATATAAGTATATGTAACAGCAGTTCAAATACATCCAACTCCCAATGTAAAATCATGCAATGAATAATAAATAAACAAAACCTTGCTGGAACTCGACAGGGTCGTTAGGGTAAACTGAAGTCACAGAGTTTATACATAAAAAGGAAAGAACTCAGAAACCCAAATATTCGCTCGGAGCTGAGCTATACATAGTAGTGAACAACCAAATATATAAATATTCATACATATATTAAAATGCTTCCGAAAAGGCGTAGCCGGGCTGAGTTAAAAACCCAGCGGCTCGCCAAGTAAATCTTCTATATAGAACAAGAGAGAAAACTATTAACGAGGAGCTTATACATCAAGAAAAATACAACTATCGTGTAACAATAAAAGATTGGGAGTCTTGCTTAAGGCGCGAACGCATCGCAGCAACCCCTTGAGGACTCATAAGGGCAGAGCCATGGCATCGAACTATGGAAGGCTTCCTTAGTCAGGAAGTACCAGAACGATTCATGCTTCCAATAGAAAATAGAAAAACCACTTAATGGTTCGTTGTCAGCGTAATCGTGCTGTATACGATTAATTCATACGCCGAGGGTGGCGAGTGTTTTTAAAAAAATAATGTACATATTAATTCTGCCATGGCCAATGGATTGGTAGGTGTATTAAAATATATACACATTAAGTTCCGCTATGGGCGATGGGTTCAACTAGCGTACCCATCCTTAATATGTAAAATTAAATAATAAAAAAAATTACGAGTGTTATATTTATTTACTTTGGATTATGGGGTTGTGACATGTGGTCCGAGAGCCCAGTTGCAGAACTGGGGCCTCTAGGTAAGATAGAAATGACATATAAAGACACTGTATAAAATATATGAACATTTAGTAGTATGTTAAGGTCTTTCTCATTATTACCCTTTAAATTTTTATGATGAAGTATAGGATCAGGAGTTTTGGGAACTGCAGCATGAGGAGGGCAGATAATACATCTCGACGACCTGTGATGGGACAGGGAGCACCTGGCCCCGAAAATAATCCTGAACTATGGGTACAAATTGGGGAAGAGGCCAGAATTACAAATCAAGCAATTCTGGAAACAATACAGGAGCTTAAGAATGAGATGGCTCGACTACGAGAAGACAATGCCTGATTAACGATGGAACAAGAAAGAAGTTTGAAAAGTTTGTCGGACAAACAGAATCAACCACCAGTTAATCCTAGCACGGAGCAACAGAGAATGTCCGAAGAACAGAACCACCATATACCCCTTGAAAGATCGGAGGAGCAAGAGGAACGTTCAGATAATGCATTTGAACAACAAACCTCGAAAAGACAAAGGGTGGAATTGCAAGGGGAATTCCGCAAGATTAAACCACCACATTTTGACGGAGAACAAGAAGAAGCAGCTGAAGCATGGTTAATCAACATGAACAAGTATTTTCAGCTTTATGAATATGACCACAATCTTAAAGCACGATTGGCTATTTTTCAATTACAGGGAAAGGCCACCTTATTGTGGGAGGGAGTGAAGATTGTAAAAGGAGTTATTGAGCAGACCATTACTTGGGATAATTTTCAAAGGTAATTTAAGGAGAGATATTTAACTGAGCGCTTCTACGATGAAAAGGCAAGAGAGTTCCATGATTTGCGATTGGGGCAGCACACTATGGATGAATTCATCACCCGTTTTACTTCCTTACTCCGCTACGTGCCATATATAAGGGAGGAAAAGGCAAAGGTGCAGCGATTTGTTAGCAGCTTACCACCATATATGCGGGAGAGGATTGAATTCGACAATCCAAAGTCAATCGACGAGGTAATCCGTAAGGCTAGAATCTGTTATCAACAAAGTAAGCAAAAAGGGGAAGCTACTGGCAGAAAATGGAATGAGAAAAAGATCTTTAAATCAATCGGAAACAAAAAAGGAAATCATAGCAGTGGAAGTAAGGGGAATGGCAAAGGACCAAACAACAGAATTACAGCAAGAACTATGTCCAAATTTAGGACTGCAAATGAGTCCAAAGTCAGCAAACAACTTGCAAGGATGGACAGTGAAGGGGCAGCAAGGCCCCTGGTGCAGTGTCGAGGTTGTGGGGGACCCCATTACATTAAAAATTGTCCACAATGGAAGGGGACTGAACAGTTATCCCAAATTCACGAAGCCTCAACAGTCGGCGAAGTTGGATGTAGTGTACCCAGGATTAATGCGGCTTTGGAAGACCGACAGGTAGAATATCAGCCAACCATGGTCGAATTCGAAGGTAAAATCTCAGACCTTACTATAGCTGTTTTAATTGACCCCGGGGCTACACTAAGTTATGTGAGCCCAAAGGTGGTGGAACGTTGTAATTTACAATATGTTAAATTTAAAAACCCATGGCTGGTAGAATTAGCTACAGGAGCCAAAAGGCGAGTGATAGCCAAAGTTAATGACTGCTCCTTCACTATAGCAGGTCAGCCAGTAATGGCTGACTTGAACGTGCTTCCCCTTGGTTCCTATGACATTCTAATCGGTATGGACTGGTTGGAAAAGCATTGGTCATTAGTTGATTGTAAAACCAAGATTATCTACTTTAGAGATCAACATGGAACCAGGAAAGAAATGCAGGGAATTAAATGACCCGTACAGGTTCGACCAATAACTGCAACCCAACTAGTAAAATGTATACGGAAACGGTGCCAGGTTTATGCCATTCAGGTGGGTTATGCAGATTCTAAGGATAAAACAACTACTTTGGACAATATGCCTATAATACGAGAATTTACAGATGTATTTCTGAAAGAAATTCCTGGACTACCGCCAAAAAGAAACATAGACTTTACCATTGAGTTGGTACCGGGTGCAACACTAGTGTCACGGGCACCCTATAGAATGAGTGTACCTGAACTGACAGAATTAAAAATGCAGTTGCAGGAGTTACTAGATAAAGACTACATTCGTCCTAGCGTGTCTCCATGGGGAGCCCCAGTACTATTTGTCAAGAAAAAGGATGGAACCCTTCGGATGTGCATTGATTACCGACAGTTGAATAAGTTGACCATCAAAAATAAATATCCTTTACCTCGGGTCGATGAACTGTTTGATCAAGTGAAAGGTGCAACAGTGTTCTCTAAGATTGATCTGCGATCAGGCTACCATCAGATCCGAATTAAAGAAGAAGATATCGCTAAAACAACTTTTAGAACAAGGTATGGTCATTACAAATTTGTGGTCTTACCGTTCGGGCTAACCAACGCCCCTGCAACTTTCATGTGTTTAATGAACAACATTTTTCATCGTTATCTGGATCAATTCGTGCTGATATTTATTGATGACATATTAATATATTCCCACACCATAGAGGAACACCATGAACATCTTAGAGTGGTATTACAGACCCTTCGAGAACATCAGTTATACGCTAAGTTTAGTAAGTGTGATTTCTTTAAAGAAGAAATCCAATATTTGGGTCACGTAATTACAAAGGATGGAATTGCGGTGGACCTGGAAAAGATAAAGGCCATAATGGAGTGGCCTGTACCAAAAGATGTAGCGGATGTCTGATCCTTCATGGGATTCGCTGGATATTATAGGAGGTTTGTGGAAGGCTTTTCTAAAGTGGCTTTTCCCATTACTTCATTACAGAAAAAGGGGAAAGCATTTCATTGGACCCCAAGCTGCGAGAAAAGCTTCGAGCAATTGAAACACCTACTCACCACAACACCTATTTTGAGTATAGTTGATCCTGATAAGGATTATGTGGTATTTACAGATGCAAGTAAAGAGGGACTAGGAGGAGTTTTGATGCAAGAAGGCAAAGTGATTGCATACGAGTCTCGAAAATTAAAAGAGCATGAACATAAATACTCTGCTTATGATTTGGAGTTGGATGCCGTCAACATGCCTTAAAAATGTGGCGACATTATCTTATGGGCAGGAAATTCTTGCTGCTCACTGACCACCATAGTTTAACCAACTATTTTAGTCAGCCTACTTTAAACGCTAGACAAGCACGGTGGGTGGACTTCTTAAGCGGCTTTGATTTTGATACAAAACATTTGCAGGGAAAAGAAAACCGAGTGGCAGATGCCTTAAGCCGGAAAGTACAAAATTTGTACGAAATTTCCATTAATGGATGGAAAAGTCCCTTTTTGGAGATGATAAAGGAAGCATCAGACCAAGATGCTGAATATCAACAACTAAAGCTGCAAATACAGCAGTCTGCCAGCGAGAAAAGCCAACAAGGATATGAGTTAGATGATGCAGGGATGATATATTTCAAGCAAAGGTTATATGTACCCAACCAAAACAGAATTAAAAATCTGATTATGGATGAATTCCATATCAACCATTATGCGAGTCACCTTGGTTACCAGAAAATGATTACTGCAATTCGGAAAGATTATTTTTGGCCGGGAATGAAGAAGAGCACCGCTGAGTACTTGGAACGACATTTGGAGTGCCAGCAGATTAAAGCAGAGCACCAACATCCAGCAGGATTGTTACAACTATTACCTATCCCAGAATGGAAATGGGAAATCATTTCCATGGATTTTATTACTGGGTTACCTAAGACAAAGAGAAACAACGATTCCATTATGGTGGTAGTAGACAAGTTGAGAAAGCTGCACATTTTATACCTGTACAATCCACGTATAAATCTTCACAGATTGCTCATATTTTTATGCAAAATGTGTTCAAGTTACATGGACATCCAAAAACGATAATTTCTGATCGTGATGTGAAGTTCACATCAGCTTTTTGGAAAACACTATTTGTTGATTTAGGAACTCAGTTGAACTTCAGCACATCATACCATCCTCAAACTGATGGACAGACGGTACGAGTGAACCAAGTGGTAGAGGACATGTTAAGAGCTTATGTCATGCAGCAACCTACACTGTGGGAAGAGTATTTACATCTAGTGGAATTCGCGTATAACAATGGGTATCACACCTCGACGCAAATGAGCCCATTTGAGGTTATGTATGGTCGGAAATGCCGTACACCCTCCAGCTGGGGAGGGCCCGAAGATAGATTGAGTCTAGGACCTGAAACGCTAAGGAAATGGAAGATATGGTGAAAAGGGTGTGTGTTAATTTGAAAGCTGCTCAAGACAGACAGAAAAATTTTGCCGATCGGAAAAGAAGGTTCAAAGAGTACCAGGTTGGGGACCATGTTTATATCAGAATTCAGGCCAAAAGAAGTACTTTACAGTGGAGTGGGTGTGCCAAATTGGCACCACGATATT
Source organism: Pinus taeda (assembly GCA_000404065.3). Lineage (NCBI taxonomy): Eukaryota > Viridiplantae > Streptophyta > Pinopsida > Pinales > Pinaceae > Pinus > Pinus taeda. The sequence goes on from APFE031719557.1 coordinate 48,474, forward strand.
GTGGACCCTTCCAAGTATTGGCAAGGATTGGACCAGTGGCTTACCAACTTGCCTTGCCGAGTCACATTCGGGTCCACAATGTTTTCCATGTTTCAGTACTAAAGAAATATGTTTATGACCCTAAGCATGTAATCTGATGGCAGGATATTCAGGTGGGAGTTATTGTTACAATAAAATTTGATAAAGAATTAGTTTTGAAAGAAAACTAACTTAAGAAATTGTGCAATGCAGGTCGAACTGGAAGGAGAGGTTCTAGTCGAACCACTGAGCATCCTCGACCGGAGAGAAGTGCAGCTGCGGAAACGAGTTATTACCCAAGTTAAGATACAGTGGCGACATTTTGGGCCTGAGGAGGCCACTTGGGAAGATGAAGAATTAATGAAAAGAACCTATCCAGTTCTGTTCATGGCTGAAAGACACCGAGACGGTGTCCAATCTCAGGGGGAGGAGATGTAATGACCGGACAATTTATGTGAATAAATCTTCTGTTGTTACCATTGTAGGTAAAATATGGAACAGAGATTATTGTTTTTTTTTTAAATGATTAGAATATTATTAATTCAAAAGTTGAATATGGATTGAGTAAATTACATATAGTAACTTTCTATGAGAAAGTTATTCTCTTTTCTTGCCATATTAAAAAAAAAAATAGTTGCCAGCAAGTAAGGGGAAAACCCTAACTGCTTTTCCTCTTCCCATAGAAAAGATGGGAAAAGGAAAAGCCTCGGGTTGTTAAGGAACAAACGGGAAAAGAAAGGCACTGAAGGAGAAAAGACACAGTGCTAAGTCTAGTGGGGACCAGATAACACAGGCAGAAGTAGTGCATTATATTTTCCGAAGGCAGTGGTCTGGCAAATGAGCTTGGGGGGAGATTCAGTCTGGTTGACTAATCTCGTGGTTGGGAGGAGAACAAGCAACAGATCAATTCTCTCCATTCTGGAGAAGTACAGGAGACTGTAAGCGTGGTAGTACACGTAAGTACAACTACAGTTTTCATATTTCTGAGAAACTTCCATATTCTTTAGAAGTATCATTTAGGCTGTAAATTAAGAAGCAGAGTGTTCTGACAAATAGTTTTGATATATCAGGAAAAGAACAATTATATTTTGTCTGGAATGAAGAAATTAAATTAGATTCGAATGACTTAGGTCATTTAATTAAACCTGAATAGAGGATTGTCTCGGTTAGGTTGGTTTCGGGTATTCGTTCAAATACCGAGAAACCCAAACAGAATATTAAAAGGGAACAGTAAGTCTCCATGTTAAAGAAAGAAGAAAGGAGCCATCAAATTCATATCTGTAACGAAATAAATAAATAAAGAAAATGATAACAGACGGACTGGGCAGAACAATAATAAATAATGACAAGATTTGTGGGTTCTGTGTGTGAATGATTCTCCATACAGTAACTGAACCAACAGAGGCTTTACACTATAAAATAAGTAATACTTTCTCCTCTGCGACAGTAGAAAGACAATGTAAATATACAACAACGTTGTAATAAGCCATAGCAACCAACAAGTCCATTTATAAACCCTTAGTTAAAGGGTCAAGATTTATTCAAATGTAAAAACAACGGAAGCTCAAATGAGGTTCGTAAACATTCAGAGAATACTTGGAAATGGTCCCGGATAAACAACATGTGGAAACTATGTAAATTCTAGAGTTAAACTGTCTGTAAAAGAGAAATCCGCGAACATATAGACTAGGTATATTCAATAGCGAAACCCATGGAAGCTACAAATACAGGCATTTATTAAATGAATCAAGCAAATGAGACCATTGACATATGAACATAAATGATGAAATGTAACCCAATGTTCCCGAGCGCCGAGCACGTTCAGGGTAAAAACCACAGATAATATATGCATATGTCACAACAGTTTGAGGAAGAATATACATTCAAGTTTCAGTGAAAAAATATGCAACGATTAACATATAAATATAAGTATATGTAGCAAAGTTCAAATACATCCAACTCCCAATGTAAAATCATGCAATGAATAATAGATAAACAAACCCTTCCTGGAACTCGACAGGGTTGTTAGGCTAAACTGAAGTCACAGAGTTTATACATAAAAAGGAAAGAACTCAGAAACCCAAATATCCGCTCGGAGCTGAGCTATACACAGTATTGAACAACTAAATATATAAATATTCATACATATATTAAAATTCTTCTGAAAAGGTGCAGCCGGGCTGAGTTAAAAACCCAGCGGCTCGCCAAGTAAATCTTCTATACAGAACAAGGGAGAAAACAATTAACCAGGAGCTTATACATCAAGAAAAATACAACTATCGTGTAAGAATAAAAGATTGGGAGTCTTGATTAAGGCACGAACGCATCGCAGCAACCCTTTGAGGACTCATAAGGGCAGAGCCATGGCATCGAACTATGGAAGGCTTCCTTAGTCAGGAAGTACCAGAACGATTCATGCTTCCAATAGAAAACGGAAAAACCACCTGACAGGAAAAGATAAAAATTAAAGCTCGCATCTGGCACCTGCCTTATTAATCTAGATTCCTTTCCAGGGATCAAAGCTCTTACCTGTAGAATAGTTCCTTCTGGAGTAATGGTGCTATAGTCCCCTGCCGCCGCGTAGATCACCAAACCCTATTCAAACAACCGATACAGATGAGAAAATCAATCCGGGAGTGAATTTAACAGAGCATTATAAATTCTATTACCAAATCATAGTGAAACGAAGATGGGTTACCTGATAAAATGAGTAGGGCTCAGGGTAGGACGCCGAGAGTCCGCATCGCCTTCAGGCACAAAAAGGCATACACAAATCTTAACACCGAAATCTATGGTAGACGTTTGAGGACCGATCGCCATAACCGGATGCAGCATAGAAGAGCCCTCGAAAGATAACCCTCCCTCTATCAAATGAGTTTCACAAACCCTAAAATGCTGCTTGTATAGCTGGCAAGCGAAACCATCACCGTTCGATGGAGGGATTGAATCGCCATCGTTAATCAAATCAGTAATCCCGAGGAGGTCGTGTCCTTGCCTGCAGTAATTAATCCTGCTACCTACTCCCAAGATCAATATCCAGATCGGAGGTGGAATGTATCGAGGCAGGTCCAGCTGTCCACTTCTCAGAGAATCAACATTAAAGAGACAGGATCCGTTAATGGTTCGTTGTCAGCGTAATCGTGCTGTATACGATTAATTCATATGCCGAGGGTGGCGAGTGTTTTTAAAAAAATAATGTACATATTAATTCCGCCATGGCCAATGGATTGGTAGGTGTATTAAAATATATACATATTAAGTTCCGCTATGGGTGATGGGTTCAACTATCGTACCCATCCTTAATATGTAAAATTAAATAAAAAAAAATTACCAGTGTTATATTTATTTACTTTGGATTATGGGGTTGTGACATATATATATATATATATATAATACTAATAAATTAAAATGAAAAAATAATATTCATTTCAAAACAATTAAAAATTATTCAAAATTAACAATGGAATAATAAAAAATAATTAATAATAATCTCTTTGCATTTTTAAGTATTAAAATTCCAACCTTTTATGAGTTTATTTGGAAATATGTTTGATAATGCGCTTATTAAATTTCTTAATGAGGATTTGTGATATGATAAATATTTGGAAGAAAAAATAAAATTAGAATATTCAAGTTAATGATCAAATAAACAATATTTTAAGTATTTTTTTGGTTTTGGCGTATAAAAAAAAAAAATTCAAAGTTATTAAAAGAAAAATAAATGGGACAATTTCAAAAACATCATGAGATGAAATACTAGCTTATATATTTCTAATTTGAAGAGGGTTGAAGATGAAAAACATTTCATTTTAGAATATAGTAAGTAAATTTAAATGAAATCAAAGATCAAAATATTTTCACAGTTTCAATATTTCTAACCTTTTAAGTTTTTGAAACTATATTCATCTTGAAACACTTCTTTTTAAATGATTTTTATTTTTGCACATAATAAAGTTAAAAAAAATTTCATATAATCTTAAAACAATTCTAATTTTAGTAAACACTAGTGAATATTATCATCTTTAATATTAAAAAAATTGATTAATGATAAAAACATATTGATTTCATGTTGTTACAAAAATATATTTTTATTATCAAGAATTTTTTTACTTGAAATATAAAATATTTGACTTTTGATCAATTAATACTTATTTAATTTATTAATTAAATAATTAATTTCCTCATGACTAGTTTCTAACTCTTAATTCTAGACTCTGATGCTTCCTTGTTATTTACTAGTTAAGATCTATGGATTTTTTCAAGTTTGTCCTCCACATGATGAATCACATTAGCGTGTTAGAAACGTCCACCAAATAAGGCTTATATGACCCACCAAATAATATTGATGTGATTAATCCAAAAGACATACTTACTACATTATAGATCACAAAAGCCTAATATCTAACAAAATTTAGATTGAACTCATAAATAGAAAATGAAAAATTAAATATATTTTCTAATAATAAAAAATAGAAAAAAATTTTGAATCTCTTAAAAAAATTTGAATACTTCAATGCAATATGTTAAATTGAAGAATTTCATTATTTATGTATAATAAATGTAAAACTAAAAA